>CAXKVJ010000033.1:0-18231 GCA_964058855.1 Carex pendula | reverse complement strand
GGGTTGCGACTTACGTGGCAGATTGGCGTGATGAAGAGAATGTTGGGTCCAAGGACCGTGCACCCGGTCTAGGTACAAAGCCGGTTGAGCCGCCTGATTGGCCGCACCGGTTTTGCGAGGTCAATGACACTGGTTTAAGGGATTGGGTTGTCAGAGTATTTAAAAATCCAGAAACTGGGTTACTGCCTTGGTAGTTTGGTTTAATTTAGCATTGCCACAGTTACAGGAATTTTGTTTCCTTTTTTTTTTTTTTTTTTTTTTTTGTAACTACGACATAGAGGCGATTCAATCATTCTTTTGTAGATAAAAAGGAATATATAGAATTCAGTCTTACTTTTTAAAATGAAGTTTGTTAAGAGAAAGAGAATGTTGGAGAAATTTCAAATGTCAATTTTTGTTACTTTTTCTAGTTATGTTTATTCATATTATCTTTGTTTCTTTATCTCTCCTTACCTCAGCAGTTCATGTTCTTTTTTGATAATTCATGCAAAAATGTAAGCATGTAAGGATATTTGATACACTCCAATTAACCCCCCCCCCCCCCCCCCCAAAAAAAAAAAAAAAAAAAAAAAAAAAAAAAGAAGATATTTTTTCTAAATTTGCAATGCAACTCAATGAAAGAAGCTATCCATGAAGAAAGTATTAATATGGAATTATAGAGGGAGATATATGAAAAGTTCCTTCATGCCATTGAATTGAGGGAATGTCAAGTTGCATTAATCAAAGGCTTATCTGTAGTAGCTGTCAGAAATCCAAAAGACAGAGATGTTACACCTCACTTGATGTGAACCTTTAGGGTACTTTGGTCTTTTTAAAGGCAAAATATGCTTTAAAAAAATGCCAAATATACCCAAAGTGGATTTTTAAAGGTGCAGTCCTTCTATTTTGACCTTATGTAATGTTAAAGATGTATAAAGAGAATTGCTTTAACAAAATTCTCTTACAATAAAAGATGAAGAGCATTGCTTTTGTGTACTATGCAAGATTGATGCCAAAGAATCAAATATTGTATGTAATTAATTAAACAAATTACAATTTTCAATCTCACATAGTTTAAAAACAATGTTTTACTGTCAAATCATTTAAAATGTTTGTTTTCTTCTACCAACTAAATTTTCAGTACAACAACAATGAATATATATATATATATATAGAGAGAGAGAGAGAGAGAGTGGCTAATGTGCATTCGGAAGCATATGGCCCGAAGTGCTTACGGTATAAATTTGAAATTTCAAAACTCAAAAAGTTGATCTGAACCGTTCATCTTGTTCTCCATATTAATATCTGCTTGGAGACCAAATTTTATATTTTTCTGAATTTGTTTACTGTTTATTAAGTATTTTACAAGATTGTTGATCCAACGGTGGCTGCTGATTTTACTGTTTTGTTAAGCTACCGTTGGATCAACAATTTTGTAAAATACTTAATAAATAGTAAAAAAATTCAAAAAAATATAAAATTTGGTCTCCAAGCAGATATTAATATGGAGAACAAGATGAACGATTCAGATTGGCTTTTTGAGTTTTTAAATTTCAAATTTGAACCGTAAGTATTTCGGGCCATATGTTTCCTAATGCACATTAGCCACTCTCTCTCTCTCTCTCTATATATATAACAACACTGCACATGGAGAGAGATCTAATTTGTCTAACAAATGATTAGAGAATATATATATATATATATATATATAAACTTATTTTATCTTTGTAACAACCGTATGTTTACCAATCTCAATCAGAAAGGATGGATCAGGTATAAAATAAAAAAAAATAAAAAAAAAATAAAATAAAAAAAAATAAAAATCGAAAGAGTATGGATCATATCAATTTCTGTGTAATTATCTATTGAAATGCTAATTAGATATTCGTTAACAATAAATCATGATGAGTGCAATTTACAATTTGCAATTAATATTGTAAAAAGGAACTTTGTGGAGGGTATTTTTGCAATTTTCAGATGGGTTTCATTTGTCCTTTTTGCCACAGCCTGTCATAACCTTTCTAATTAATTTAAAATTTGAGACAGCATTACTTGTCTTGATTTTGATTTATGAATTATGAGGCTTTATTTCTCACTAAAATCCAAAACAAATGTACAAAACAGAAGCATAAATAAGAGAGCTTTTAGAGTAAAAAAGGGAAAGCTATAGAATCTTCTATTTATCTCCTAGCTTTATTTATTATAAAAATAATGGGGCTGATTGTGCCCTCCACAATGAAACCAAATTTTATCTAAGAAAAGTTATTGTCATGTGTAGTTCTCTCAAAAATTCTCCAACTAAACATTTTTTCTCTAGCTACTTCAATGTGTAGCTAAATTCAAAGAGGTTTTGATTTGCTTTTCTTAATAAATAATATGTATTACATACAAAATTTAGTTCATAATTAATATGAATAATATCAAATGGAATGCATTTAAAAAAAAATCAATAGATGATGACAAAATAAATTAATTACTTTCATGATTGAATTAGGTATGTTTTGAACATTGAAGAACATCATTAGTAAAAATTAAATATTTTTGGCCATACAATTAAATTGAAAATAATTAATGGCTAATCTTACAATTAAAAATGATTGATGAATTGACATGTCTTAGAGACTTTAACGTTTGAACCACTTTTATAAGGTATCAATTGCACATTGTTGTCATAATATTTAAAACCTAATAATTGCAATAGTATAACTACAGTGTCTCTTATAAAGGCGTCAATCAATAATGAAATTATCCTGATAAAAAAATAAAAAATAATTAAAGCAATTAGTATTGTAAGAATACGTTAACATTATCAATAATGTCCACAACAATTAGTATTTATGGAACTTATTTTTGGTCACTAAAAATATAAAAAATGACTCTAATATATTAAATTTGATATTTGCTTTCTTATTTTATTTTATTTTCAAATAAAAATAAGAATAACTGAACAAGGGGAGGCAAGGGATGACTTGAATTAGGTGGCAAGAATTGATAGGTTGCTTCAAGGCAGAATTATATTAGAAATTTGTAAAGGCATCTGGAATAGAATTTGGAAGGAATGAATGGGCAGACAAGTTGGTTTAGCTGTTTATTCTCTTTCTCTCTCCTGAAATTCTTTCTCCTCCTCTCTCTTATCATTCCTTGTTGTTGAAAGGATTCTAGGGGCAATAATATAGTATAAAAAATTACAAAAAAACATGTATAAAATAGCTATTATGCAAACTATTAACAAAAATTATTAACTAATATTATACCCTCACCAAACAAGTAAACAAACAAATAACAAGATATCTTTATCAGTACTTCGAATATAGTACCAATTCAATAATTCCATAAACAACTTCATTGAAATTCTTATTCTTAAGTTGTTTAATTCAAGTTTTTATAATGCAACCGATTCATAATTATTTGTTATATATACTACCATACTACAAAACTATTATATTGCACTTCCTGTCAACATATGTTTGGCCTAAAAAAAAATGTCAAACATCTTCCATTAATTTGTGCTCCAAATTAATTATTTGTTTGTTTTTATTATTAGATTAAGGGGTAAATAGTTGTTGCAAAATGAATCCACCAATTTTTTTTTTTTAACGATTTGGTTGTGCTTATAATAAACTTAAAAAAATATATATATGAAACATAAACACATCACAAAAATAATATATTTTAACCTAGAGGTATGGATCTAATTTTCTTTTCAACAGTTATTTGGAATGCCTCAAGGGATATTATATATGTTTTAAAATTGTCTGATGTATATATTTCTCCGTTTCTATATGATGATATTATAAAAGCTGTGTTCTTTAAAACTACTTTCATAAAAAATAAAACATCAAAGATTTAAATGTCCTCATGTGAATTAAGATAGCGGAGATTGTTCATGTTGGGCCTAGTTATATAGGCCCATTAAAGCCCATTATTTTTAATACAGGTCAGAATTATCACCAAGTTTAATTTCAAAGAAGTATAATTAAGCTTGCACATATGGTATATTGGGTCTGACTAACAACCCAAAAAGGTTTTGTTTTCAAATTATTCAATTTGTACTGCTATCAGAAGCTAACATTGATTAATCATGAATCATATTAAATGTAAAATTGCTGTCCTAGTGGTGAGAAATCAATATAAAATATTGAAGGTATGAAATGCATGTGTGGTAGCTATGATTGTCCAATTACATGAATTAACTGTTTTTTCATGTATTACTCATCTCTCGATTATATATAGAGATTTTATTAAGGAAGGATTTCTATTTTTTCTTTTCTTAACATTAAATTTGCAACTATATTGACATGAATCGTACACAATAAAGTTTTTGAAATGAATTATGTTATTGGAGGAAATCAAAATTAATTATTAAGAATTATCAATTTTAGTTTTAAAAAAGGGATAATTTGAATAATTTGGACCAAATTAAAAACAATTCCTAGGGAATTTTCAGCAATGAAGAATAATGTCGTGCATCCTTCATATCAAAAAGACCGGATCCTCCTCCGCACCAAAAAAAAAAAAAAATCAATTTCTTAACATTGAAGAGTACGACAAGTGCCACAAATTTATTGATAGAATCCTAGACAACAACAAAGGTATGTGCATCAACACAATAAAGATGTTGAAAATTCTTGATGAAGTAGAGGTGTACATGAGAAGGATTAGCCTCTGGGGTTTGGCCGGCAATCTCAAACACAGTAAACCTACATCTGGCCTATGGTCGAAATTCTCACCACCCTCCAATATGATTGCCAAGTTGTGAAGTACTGGTTCTTCAACAACAACTACCAAACACCATTGAAGCAAGATGATCCTTCTCTCTGGGCTATCACTAAATTTGTAATCTAGATAGGTTTTGGGATTTTAATTTAATGTTGGTTCCTCCTTAAAACAAGATTCACGTGTAAATTATATTTCAGATAGTAAATATTTCTAAACCACTTATATTACATCTCGTGTAAAGTGAAACTTCAATTAAGTTAAATCAGAGGAATTACAACAAGTAAAAATAAACACATTCCACGTCAACCTGCATGCCTAAATTGAGTCCAACTTGACATTTTTTTTTTTTTTGAGAAAAGTGGGATAAATTCCCACTGATTTTCATACATAGAAAACAATTGAAATGTTTGAGTACCGGTACCAACTCTCTGGTACCACTAAAAACAGAAATACCTATTTACAAAACAGATGATCCTATTACAAAATAAACTCCCTAAAGTTCAGATAACCAAAAAACACATATATCTGACAAGCATCACATAATATACAAAACAGCCCCTAAAAAGTAATAAACTGCAAAAACAACAAATAAAAGATCATGATATACTTCAAACTTCTATGACACCAGTAGAGATGATCCTTATACTAGGAATTGGGGTTGTAACCTGTGCATCCACCATAGCATTGGTAAGTGAATTTCCTAATAGGTCCTTGACATCACAAGGTAACATACAAATCAGTTTTTCAGTTGAGTCATATTTCTGATTCTTACTCCAAAAATTGGCAATTGCAATAATTTGGGAACCTAAACAACTTAAACTTATAACAGTACCACCTTCATATATAAGTCAATTTCTTTCATGCCGTATTGTCCATAACACAGCTCCTCTAATAAGTTCAACCAGATTTGTGTATTTCATTGGAATACAACACCCTATCACTACAGCAGAAAATACTTTCTGTGATCGGAAAACTGGTCGCAGAAAGTAGAGGCGCCAGTCGCAGAAAATCCAATCGCAGATACTCTTCAGATGACGTCACCGGTCGCAAATAGTTTTTCTGCGACCAATTTTTTTGGGTCACTATTGTTTTTTGCTGACGTCATAAAAAAATATCAGCGACCGTTTTGTCAGTCTCTGATAGTAAAATCCGGTCGCAGATACTCAATTATCAGAGACCAAAAAATAGTCGCTGATACTAAAAAACGGTCGCAGTAATTTTTTTCCAGAGACCAAAAACCAGTCGCAGATACCCTTATGTCATTTTTTTTGGTTTTTTTTATTATTTACATTTGCACCATTTAATAATTAATACCACACGTACCAACATACAACATACAACATGCAAAACAAATAGAAACATAAACATCGATAAATACAAAAACATCGATACATACACATACATACAAAACACATATAAACATAAATATCGATAAACTGTATACGATACCATCAAACATAAACATCAAAATGTCAAGTAACATAAACATAAATGTCGAATAACATAAACAGTATCATCTAAATGTCAAATACCATCTAAACAAGATATAAATATCTAAATATCTGAACGGTACCATCTAAACAAGATATAAATACCTAACCATCTAAGCATCGCCGCCAACATCTGAGAACTAGCCCTCATCATCATCGCCGTAATCATCCTCGTCATCCTGAGGAGCAGGCGGCGCGGCTTGGTGCGAGCTCGAACCTCCCTATGAGATTATAAGAAAGTAGATTAGATAATAGAAATTTATAGTTCACAATTAAAACATACTGAAATATCGAATTTCGTACCTGGACAGCTCTGACAGCTAAAGTAATCTGATTAGGTCTACATAAAATTAAATGCATACGAGGTCAAAACTGAACTTGAAGTATGACTTCCTTATAATTTGACACTTCAATGAAATAATGACATTAAATATAAATAGCTGCAAAGTCGTTAGTCTTTTGGGACTTACAAAGAGCCGGTGTACAATCATATCCCACTCTTTGAATGCTATATCTCAGTAGTGAAGAAATGTATGTGGATTTAGTATTTAGGAAAAATTCGACAGCATTTCTCCTTAATTCCCCAAGTACACGTTAGAAACACATCATGTTGGACATGTTTCAATACATACTCGTAGGAACAACATGATAAAATGATACCAAATTTTTCTTAAATACTAGATCTACAAATATTTCTTTACATCCTAAATGAAACAAAACATTCAAAGAACAGTCCCAAAACGGAGACTATTCAAAATTAATCCCTAATAAATTAATTTTGAACGGGTATAAACCTAAAAGGCATACTAAATGTTCCGGTTTTGTTGGATCACAAAACAATACTAATATTAATAACTACCATTTCATTAAGAGAGGAAAAATTTGCTTGACTACAAGCAATTCTTCTGCTTCTTCCGTACCTCTCTTTGAGTCTCTTTCCTTCTGCACCTATTAATTCAACATTTGATTGATTTATATACAACATTATAAGTAGCACAACAATATGGTGATTAAAATAACAAATATCATACCTCAATCTAGTCGTCGAAATCGGAAGGGGAAGAGCGCAGCGATCCTTCTTCTTCCAACAACACCTTATTTAAAATTGAAAATGATATAGGCTGTAATATCATAATTGTCAATAAATCAATACTTGTATTCAATTGGGCTTAGAGAATTTTTGAGGCCCAAAAGCAAGTAGTGTATTTTTGCACTTAATTTCCCACGTGCTTTGTTAGCTAGAGCAAGTTGGTTTTAATTTCATGATTTGCACACATAAACAAAAAAATTAGAAGACTACAACTACAAGTGCCAAGTCAACTGTATACAAATTAATACATGTTATACGTATGCAATCATATTTGAGAGTAATCTGATGATTATCAGATAGTACTTTTGTTTGTGGTGTTTGCTTGTAGGACTGGTTAAGCACTACAGTTCTCTGGTGAAAAGAAACATCATGCACATCTTAAAATTTTGTCATGGTATGGTGCCTAATCTAATGATTAGATCAAATTAATACCGGTGGTATGATTAAAGATGGTATTACACGAAAGGTAGTTTTATTACAGCTATCACGAATAACTTGTATCTTTATTACAAATGTCAAACAAATGATAAAAACAAATGTCAAACAAATGGAAAAGGTAGATTACTGGTATGTATAAAGTCTGGTTTTAAGACGAAAACTAGTCCAAATCAAGACTGCTGAAAAAAGATATCATATATATCTTAACTGTAGTAGCACTATTAATGAAATGTACCTTTCTCTTCCTAACTTGATCGAGAATTTTGAAGAGTTTTCTATCAAGCTCTTTAAGCTCGAATGGAGAGTGGATTGGCTTTCTTAGGTCACTGACAAACCTATTAAAACAAGTGGAAAAAATTTGTATGGCTTTACTTTCCAAACATGATGCATATTTTTGCAAATGAAAAGACATTTTAGCTAAACAAACAATAAAAAGTAAAAACGAAAACAAAAAAGTAACAACAAACTTCAATGCCAGTGAAAACCAGTATAAAACCAGAAAAGAATAAAAAAAAAAACTAAGTATCAACACTAATATCTCCTGTACAGAACCTAATTAGTAATTACCCTAAATTATGCCCAAAATTGATAATAACCCTACATTATGCCCCAAATTCACTCTAAATTAACCCTAAATCAAGCAGTACCAAATCAGCAATTGATTGGTTAATTTCATAAAATCCAATTCAATTCAGTGCATTTCAAAAAATCCAATTCAATTCAGTCATTTCAAAAAATCCAATCAAAATTAAATCAAAATCAGTGAAATACCAGGAGAAGAGACTCGTTGATGCGACGGACCTGCTGGATCTCCCTCAGTCCTTCCTCGATCAGTCGGACGACGGCTGCTGGCTGCTGCAGAGAGGAAGGCAATCAACGAGAGGGGGTTGCTGTAGAGAGCAACGGCTGCTGGCTACTGACTGGACGTGGTGCGGCCCCTTCGTCTGGCGAACTAGTGGCGCGACGGCTACAGCGAGAGAGAGCCTGAGAGATCGGGTTAGGGTTCGGCGAGAGAGAGGCTGTAATTAATTTGGGTTAGGGTTTGGCGTGAGGGAGGAGGGATTGGCGCGCGTTTCTTTTTTTTCGGAAAAAATACTTTCTGTGACCGGTGCCTTCGCCGGTTGCAGATCTGATCACAGGAAGTTATCGTCGCCGCTGTTTTCTTTTTTTCTTTTTTTTGAAAAAATCGACTATCTGCGACCGGCGTCAGCACCGGTCGTAGAAAAATCTTTCTGCTGTAGTGTATATCTCACAATTCATTTATAGTAGTGCATTGAAACAAAAAGCCATTATGATTAGAAATCCAATGGAAGTATTTATAATAAGAGAATGAGAACGGTAGAATAATGGATGACAAATGGAAGGGTTCAAGTTCAATAATGGTCGAGAGGAGTTTCAATTTTTGTTTTACTAGTATCTGGTTCATTTTTTCATTTTTACATTTATTCTTGTTTTATGCTACTAGTTACCAGTATCCGGTTTACCAGTAACCGGTTTATTTTGGTAGTAATTGGTTTTTATTAATTTTTCTTTCTTTTCGAAGAGTCAAGCCTCTTGAGTTCTTAATTAAATGCTTCGTAACTGACTTTTTGAAACCTGAACTTGTAATTTTATCCTATCAATATATAAATAAGGACTAGATTCTTATTTTTACCAAAAAAAAGAATTAATTTGTAGCATTGCTTTTGACAACATGCTTCAGACATAATTAAAACCATGTCAACACAACAAAAATAATTATTAAAAGCAAAAAACAATGAAAATGACTTTGTTTAGCTGGACAAAGAAAGTCCTCTTTATGAGCTTGCCTCTTAGAGGTACATTTCTTATTAAGCAACTTCATGAACTAGATTAAAGCATTGGTCTAGATTAGCCTAGATGCAGATGCAGGGGAGGCAAGCCTTAAGTCCTTTTCAATTTTATTTTGACTGGTCCTTCTAGTAACTACTTCATATGCTATTATGCACAACTCCTTTTCTTGTCTTCATCTTACTTTACATTTCCGATAAATGAAATCTGAAGACTAGACCTTCACCTTTTGCTTAAAAAAAGGGGGGATAATAAGTGTTTTGATTGTTAACATTTAATTAAGAATTCGGCTAGCTCCCTATAACCGGAGAATATTACGTACTTAATTCCATTCAAAGAAACAGCTCACAGGAGGAACTCGAGAAAGGAAAAATATGAAAGGTGTTCGGCCCAAGATGAGGGATTTTTTATTTTTTTTTTAAGGTCATTTAACGACTCGCTTACTGACTATTCCATTAATAGGAAAAAAAAAGAGCTCAAATTTATCTTTGTCTGGAGCAGGTACCCTAGATAAGATACATGGTCAAAGATGTGTCATTTAAATATATATATATATATTTTTTTAGAAGTAGTTGATGATCTAAATTATTTTATTGCCTCTTGTACAATTTATTTAGCTAACTTTCAAACAAGTGGTTGAACTATCTTTATCTAATAACTCGAGCTGCGGTACCACTCATCCCTGCAAACAAAGCTAACAAACACACACACACACACAAACCAAAAAATAAGAAGATGGCAGAGGCAGCTGTGACCTATGTGTTGCGCAAGCTTGGTGATGCCTTGCTGAACAAAGCTCAGGAACTGCACGATGTTCATGGACAGATAGAGCAGATGCAGCTGGAGCTTGGCTTCATCAAAGCTTATCTAAGAGATGCCGATTCCAAGCAGCATAATAAGGGAAATGAATTGGTAAAAGAGTGGGTGAACCGGGTCAGAGACATGGCCTACAAAATAGAAGATATGATTGATACTTTCCTAGTTGAGATTGAAGAAAACAATCCCAAAAGCAATTCCCGATTGTTCAGAATGCTTCCAATAGTAAAACACCCCAAATTAATTAACAAGCTGAGTGGCGAGCTCAAAGAAATCACAAAAAACCTCAACAGGATTTACCAGTGCGGTACCGACTTGGGAATTAAGGATCTTGGTGCTGGTACTAGTGAAGAACCTTTTAGGCCGACAAAACCTTCTGAAATTGATGATTCAGAAGTTGTTGGCTTTGAGGCTGATAAGCGCCAGATTATGAAGCAGCTGCTAGATACAAACATTTCAAGGCGCACGGTGCTCTCGATTGTGGGTACTGGTGGCCTTGGCAAGACTACTTTGGCTCAAAAAGTATACAAAAGGTACGTGCATGTGTTCTTTTTTGTGGAGCAATATATAACAAGAAAATTAATTGCTAAATCCAAAACCAGCTAAATTAGTTGTTAAGAAGTCAACTGTCCAAATTTGATCCTTTGTTCTGATTTATCTACACAAAGACGTGGTAAATTCCTTCACTCCTCTAAAAAAATACAAATAATTAATCATGTAATCATGGAAAAGATCTCCAATGAAATTTTCACTTTCTGTTGCTTTTTTTTTTTTCTGGACAATAACACATCTATTTGTTTTTAACTACAGTGAAGAATTGAAGGGGAAATTTTGTTGCCACACATGGCTATCTATTTCTCAAAAGTTCAATTTAAATGATCTCTTAAGAGAAATCCTTTACTCAATTGAACCTAATTTGAAAAATCAAAGTCCACCAGTAGCAGATGAGGATTTACCGGAGAAACTTGAGAGCTCCTTGGAACACAAGAGGTACTTAATTGTCCTGGATGATGTGTGGACGATTGATCTTTGGGATCGATTGAAAATACATTTACCCGATCCAAATAACGCAAGCCGGGTGATAATTACCAGCAGATCGCTTGATGTTGCTAAAGCAGCAGATTGTAACACAAGTCCCTATAAACTCCGTTACCTAAATGAGGACGAGAGTCTAGCGCTCATCTACAAGAAGGCTTTTCAACAACATATACAACCTGAGAATTATCCTCCTGATCTATTTGAAGTTGCCAAAAGATTAACAAAAAAATGTGGAGGGTTACCATTGGCATTGGTTGTGCTAGGCGGTATCCTCGTGAGGAGAGAGCGCACATATACTGCCTGGAGCACATTGGAGGAGACAATGGATTGGCACAATGAAGATGGGAAGAAGTGCTCACAAGTCCTAGCCATGAGTTATTTAGACTTGCCTTACGATCTCAAACCATGTTTTCTTTATTTTGCATCATTTCCTGAAGATCATAAGATTTCGGGAAAGCATGTTACAAGAATGTGGTTGGCTGAAGGATTTATTCCAAAAAATGGAGCTGGAACAATGGAGGACAGAGCTGAGGAATTCCTTCAAGAGCTAGTCCAAAGGTACATCCCTTTTCAATGTTATTTTTTAAGGTATAAAAGAAGTCCTGAAATTTACAGAAGCTAGTGCCCAAAGCACACTAATTCTTCTCAAACTACGCACATGAGATCTAGTTTACTTCCTTAATTCAACCATTCTCCCAAACATGTAAACCTTTCGAGTTTTGACTGGATATTTCTAACATAATTTAGATTTTGAGTTTATAAACGAGATGGTTGATATAATGAATTATTTAGCACAAATTCAAACTTTATGTACTTCAGCTCTTGATATATATTCTAAATTATAGTCATTGCTTATTACAAGGTCAAAAAGCAATTGCCAGTGAGAACAGCAAATTGATTATATTTAACTATATTTGTATAATTTAGTATCTGTAGTGCATTAATGTCATGGATTGTACCTCAAAGAAATCTTAATTCTCTTAGAAATTCTTTCACATCCAGGGGCGGACCCAGCATAGACCAGGAGGGCAGCTGCCTCTCCCCTGGATTTCAAGTTTTAGTAGTGATTTATCGATATCGATCGACGTTGCCCCCCTCTGAACGTTTGATTTGCAATTCGGGTTAAATTTAGTGTTAAAATCAAAATAAATTTCTTGAATTATGATTGGTAATTAGAATTATAAGTTAAACATTAGAAATTACAAGTCAGAACATTGAAAAATATAAGTCAAAGCATTGTTTTTTTATTGAGTATCCAATTAGTTAATGGATTTAAATCCAATAAGCTATTTAAATCCGATAAGCTATTTAAACCCGATTTGATAATTTTTTGCCCCCCCTTTTGACGAAAATCCTGGCTTCGCCCCTATTGACATCTATAAATTTATACATTTAGTTATGGCAATTTTTGTCACACTCCGAATGGAGAGCCACTAAACAATTAATATTTTCCGTTCAATGCATGACTAGCTTGTTAATATACCTTGCAAAATGAAACAAAAAAAGACGGAGTCAACTACATAGCTAAGTAATGAGTTATTTTAGAAAACACTTTCCAACAACTGATTTGATAAAATAGACAACTTGTTAGATATACTGAGTTCACACTTCACACACACACACATACAGTGAGGCTAATATATTATGCAAAGCGCATATCATTCGTTATATGGATGTGTATCGTTTTTCAAACTCGAAACAGTCTATTCAAACCATTCAATCCAATCTCTTTTATAAGAGTTTTGTTTACAAATAATATTCCTAATTTTTTTAGCTTATTTAGTATCAAATCAAGCTGTTAAATAATGAAGATTTTTTAGTTAATATTAATGTATTATGAAGTTTTACATGCATGAGGTAAAGAAAATGGGAGGTAAAGAGTAGGAGAAAATGAAAATGAAAGAAAACTGGGAGGTCACCATTTTTTTCATTATCTTAGAAGAAGACGAGGAGGGTATTTTGGTCAAATCAAATTTTAAAACTAAATAAAAGATTGAATAAATAAAAGCGGATAGAAGAAAATATATCAAGTTTTGTAGGCATATTGCATATTATGATGTTTTCTTGGGGAAATTGGCTATTTAGAAAGTTTGTATGGGCATACAGAAATTTTCCCTTTATATTTCAAATAAAAAATTGTAAGATCAAATATTAGATGGAGTTTTAAAACCTAAATAAAGAGGATAAACCTATTATCAATGGTTTCACAGTCAAAACAAATTCATAATGCAACTAATCCAAGCGGTACTACTTGCATCTAAATTACTAAACAAATTTTGGCAATTTGAGTTGCCTAAATATATTATATATTTCTATCACCTAGGACTGTAAATGAGCCGAGTTTGAACGATTTATCTCCAACTCGTGCTCAGCTCATTTAGTAAATAAGCGAGTCAACTCGAGTTGGGATGTCAATAACGAGTGGTAAAGCCAACTCGAGTTTAGCTCATTACCAACTCGAGTTGGCTCACAACTCGTTTATAACTCATTTGATCATTCAATTTTCTTAGTTATAGTTACATGCTAGTAAGAGTTTATCTAAACAAAAACAATCTAAATGATTTAGAAAGAGTTTATCTAAATACAAACAATTAATTCAAACATAATTAACAAGACAACTAATAAAATAAAAAACCCAAACAACAACTTGAGTTATTTAGAAAGGCATGGGATATATCGTGATGAATTTTGTGCGACTCGAGTTGTTAATAATGAGCGAGTTGGTGTATGCTAAAACTTAGCTCATTTATTAAACGAGTTAGCCAATTCGAGTTAGAACTGACTCGAGTTGTAAATGAGTGAGTTAAAGCAAGCACTTAGCAAGCGAGTTACGAATTTGAGCGATATTGTACATCCCTACTATCACCGCACCATTGGCAATCCAAACGGCACCTCCTTACATCTACATATATATAAACTTCACTTTAGATGAAAGATATAGCCGAGGGTTCATCTTTTTACATTTTAATTTGAGTTAAGGAATACCTACTTATTTGTAAAACAATATTTTCCTTCTTCCTGGATGTCAATTTGTTTGGAAAATACTGTTGCAGATGCTTGGTTCAAGTCACTGAAAAATCTTGGAACGGTTGCTGCAAATACTGCAATATGCACGATCTTTTACGGGACCTGGCTATCCGTGAAGCCGAGGAGGATAACTTCTTCACCGTATTCTCAAAAGTAGAAGATTGTAACAATATAGCTGCTAGAAAGCCACGCCGTGCGGCACTGCATTTTTGCACTCTTACCAAGGATGGTGTTTATTCAGTAAACACTCGTTCTTTACTCTTTTTTGCTTTTGGGCAATATTCATCAAGTAATAATGGTTTTATACTACAAAATTATAGTGGGTTTCGACTATTAAGAGTATTAACCATTGAGCATGTTGATATGGGAAAATTCAACGGTAGTAAGTGGCTGAAGGACATGACACACATGAGGTACTTGGGTTTTAGATACTGCAGTGTTGGACAGAAAATATTAGAGAGGAATTCCTTCTATAATCTTGAAACCATTGATTTAACAGAATCAACTATAGGAAAGTTTACACAAAAAACTACAAATCATGTGGTGATCCCAACTCTAAGACATGTATATGGTAACCAGCATTTAGAAAAAATTTGCCCATTAAAATGGGATCACCTTACTAATCTACAAACATTAAAAAGTGTGGGACACACAGAAGTTCCTTATTTAGGAGGTTGTATCAACTTGCGTACGTTTGGGGTTCACTATTGGATACATGAGAGATCACATATCGATAAGTTAAGGACTATTAATTTTGTAGAAGAGTGGGAAACTCTCAAGGGTGTGCTGAAAACCACAAAGCAGTTGGTCTCCCTCAGGATTGTAACGACGTTTATTAAGGGTTTTTTTGTACCATTTGGTGGTACAAGACACTTACCTTGTCATGAGAAGATACAAAGTCTATATCTTGGTGGAGAGTTGGGAGGACCTATATGTGTTCCAAATGTTGAGATGTTCCCAACAAACCTAACCAAATTGAGGCTTCAAGATTCTATGCTCAGGGAAAATCCAATGCCCATATTTGAGATGCTACGGAACCTCAGAATACTTCAGTTACGACAATACTCATATTATGGAACAGAACTGATTTGTTCAACCAGAGGGTTACCTAAACTTGAAAAACTAGAGATTGAACTACTGCCGAATCTACATCATTGGTACATAAAAGAGGGAGATTTTCCCATCCTGAGTCACCTCAAAATTGTTGAATGTATGGAGCTGCAAGCACTTCCCGAGCTACAAAATGTGCCGACTCTTAAAGAGCTATTAGTAAATGGCCTTTCAATTGAGCTACAAGAACGTATGCAAGGAGAAGATCATTACAAAATTGAGAATATCCCATCTGTGCGTAAAACATTTGGAAATGGCAAACCTCGTTTTTGATGTAAGAATTTATCTAAAGTTTCCTTTTCTTAATTTGCTATTCATATACTTTGCGTGGTTGCAAGCCTTTTTTTCTATTGTCAGCACATTTCTTGTAATTGTTCTACTCTTAATTATTGCATGGATTCTGTTGAGCAGGACCTAATAACAATAAAGAGAGACTACATGAAAGAATGCAAGTAGAGGACATCATATAATCACACATCCCCTCTCTGATTATAGACGAACGGTTGGATTTCAAGTTTCATTGATTGTAAGTTCCCTTTTTTCGGGTTGTTGTTCCTGATTTGTTCAACTTTTCATACTTGTCATGATTGCAAGGTTTAATTTTCTATTGTCTCCAGTTTTCATTATTTTTTAATTGTGTTGTAACCCTAAATATTGCAGGGATTTGGATTGGGTTGGGTTGTTGTGATTTACTTCATTTCTGTAACATTATATATGGTTGTTGTTTTCCTGGTTTTTAATCTTATGTTGTAACATTATATACTCTGTGTTTTGTCTAAAACAAAAAGTTCATAATTTTTACAAGAACATGAAAATTATTGTTAGTTTACACTTACACAGCTCTAACCGCAGATTCAATAAAGAGATATTAATGCATGTCACCAAGTTAGTCTAAAAGTGGGACCATTCAAATGTTCCAGTTATGATGATGTACTTCATAACAAAGTTTAGTCTCCTCTATATTATGTTATGTATTGGAGGAGTTAACTGCAGCTTCTTATTAATTATGGTCAGGTTTCTGTTATTCATATATATTTGGTTGAGGTCTAAAATTAAGTCATGAATGAAGCTTTTTTCTTTTTTAATTAGTGCTTGTTACTAAAGTCCTGACGTAAGTTGTTAGTAGGAGAACCCTCAAAATTCACAAAATTTTCATGCGAGCCCTCAAAACTTATAAAAATTATATAATAGTCCTTGTTATTGCAAACAATATACATGTACACTTTCTAATACTAATACCGACGATTAAATTCCTTTCTGTTAAATCATTAGCTGTGCTATCCACTTGTGAGTAAGTTAATCATTGGACGGATTGAGTGATCATTTCTCTAGTAGGCTATACTTAATTAATTGTATCGTACTCTTTGAATTTCTTGAGTAGCCTATAGAGTTTAGGGTTTAGGGTTAAATGTGAGACTAATCACTTGAGCTCCTGACCATTCCTCTTTCCATTCGCTGGCGCACTGGCCAGTGGCGCTCCATTTTATTTTATTGTTCAATTTCTGGTTTGTTTTCTTTTCTTAATTTTCTTATTAAATATTTGTATTTTAGAGTTCATGACTCAATTATTTGAGAATTAATTATTTATGTTGTATTTGTATTCGTGGTGGATTATTTTCTGTATATGTATATGTATTTTTTTTAAGACGGATTTGATTTTAAACTTCGACATATGTTTACCATCCGTATTCATATTAGTATCTGCTCATTAAAAAACAGATACAAATTTAATATAGCATTATGCGCTCCGATTTCACTCTGTCTACACCCTTAAGTATGGATTTATATACAGTTATCTTCATTACAATATTTTTATTTTAAACATTTAATAATGAAAAAATGACCAAATAAGTGTGTGTGGTGTATCTATCTAATTAGATAGTTGAGATTATATTGGTCGGGCCTTGTTATATGGGCCCATTAAAGCCCATTCGTTTAATACAGGCCGACTTACAAGACAAAATTTATGTATTGGGCAAGTATAAGCGTGATCTAATTAATTGGTCCGAAAAGGTGTTTTCAGATCATTCATTTTGGACTGCTATCGAAAGCTAAGTTTGATTAATTATGAAGAATATAAATGTAAAAATAGTCCTCGTGAAAATTCAAGTGAGGGGCATGTTAAAATGGTACGCTAGTAGTGGGGAATCAATTTTCCTACTGAAATAGTAAAAGTATGCATGAAAGATGAGGTAAATTACATGAATTAGCGGCTTGTTCATGAATTACTCATTTTTCTTATTATATATAAAGATTTTATGTTAGTAAGTTTCCAATTGTTCTTTTCATAACATTAAACCCACTGTATCGATTGAGATGTAAATGAATTGTACAAAAATACAAGTTACTGAAATAAATTATATGCCATTGGAGAAAGCTAAAATGACATTATACCAATTATTGAAATAACAAATTATCTTGCATTCAACTAACATAATTATAATATATTAGAACAATTAACCAAAACAAATCATAATATAAGTACTTAATTTTAATTATTCTCAAGTTATGATATTAAAATTTAAATTTATAGGAGCACTTATTTTATCGTTATAATATTTTCTAGAAGTAAAATAAGAGGAAAAAAAATATTAATATTGTAAGAAAAATTGGCTAACAAAAATGAAAAAAAAAGGTTACTACCGCAAGTATATTACCTGACAAAGATTAGTATATTATGCTAATTTTAGATTTACAATTTCAGTACGATTTTGT
>CAXKVJ010000032.1:0-22041 GCA_964058855.1 Carex pendula | reverse complement strand
TTGATGACTTGAATAATCTGCCACTGCCGTGTTTACAATGATGAAAAAAAATTATCCATAGAAATTAAAAATTTTGGATGTACACAAATAAGAAAGAGTATCTCATTTTTATCAGATATAGTAAGATTGAATTCATTGAGTCCAATTTATTGAATTTTTTTTTTAACTGCAGCAAAGGAAAAACGAAAAATTTATAGATCGGACTCAATGATTCCGATCCATAAAAAGCTTGATTTATTGTGGCACAAAACTCTCTGCAATCATTGAGTTTCTACGGATACAAAGGATTTTGTGCCACATAAAATCAATCCATTTATGCATCGAAATCATTGTTCACGATCCATAATTTTTTTAATTGATTTTCTGTGACACCAAACTCTATGTATCTATATTTACAATATAAAATATTCGATATAAAATGAATATTCGTTATCTAATCCGTAATATATTCGATATAAAATGAATATTTAACACCAATTACACTTCTATCGGTTGGTCTGTCCACTAACTCCCATGTTTTATTTTTTTCAATCATCCCAATTTCTTGCTCCATGGCTTCTCTCCAATTTTCTTGGTGTTTTGCTTGCTCAAACGATTGTCGTTCAACCATCAAAAAATTGCATCTTTCTGTCCTTTCATAAATTTCAGCCAAGGTTCTAACTCTACTTGGAGAAACTTCTGTTGTAACATCAGGATGCTGTGAACTGGAGCTAATGGGTTGCAAATTAGAAGCATTTGGTTGCGGGTTTTCTTCTGGTTGCGGGTTCTCTTCAGATTGCGCAGCTGAACTGCTGCTGGGTTCGGCTAGGCGTGGTTTGTGGTAGTTGACTTGGAGCTGCTATATTTGGTATGGTTTGGACATCTTGGTTTTGAAGTATGATGATTGGTGTTTGTTGACATGTGGGTACTTGGTTATTTTCCCAATTATAGACTTCTTTCTCATCAAAGATGATATCTCTACTAACAACCAATTTTTTCTTCTCAAGGTTATACAATCTATACCCTTTGGTGCCATCCGAATATCCCATAAAAATACAGCATTCACTTTTATCATCAAGTTTAGATCTATTTTCCTTTGGCACATGTGCATAGCAAACTGAACCGAAGATTTTCAAATGGCTAATATTCGGAGTGGTTCCGCTCCATGCTTCAATTGGAGTTTTATTTGGTACAGCTATTGTTGGACTTCTATTTTGGATATAAACAGCCAAGGAGACTGCTTCTGCCCAGAATTTTAATGGCATACCCTTGTCTTTGAGCATGGCTCTTGCCATTTCTACTATGGTACGATTTTTACGTTCTGCAACACCATTTTGTTGAGGGGTATAGGCAGTTGTGAGTTGTCTCTTGATTCCATGATCTTCACAGAATTTAACAAATTGGTTGGATGTATATTCTCCACCTCTGTCACTTCTTAGCACCTTGATTTTGAAATTACTTTGGTTCTCAACTAGAGCTTTAAACTTTTTGAATGTATCAAGTGCTTGTGACTTTTCTTTGAGGAAATAAACCCAAGTCATTCTAGTAAAATCATCCACAAAGATAAGAAAGTACCAATTTTGCCCGTCTGATGGTGTTTGCATTTTGCCACAGATGTCGGTATGAATTAACTCCAATGGTGAGCTTGCCCTCCATGCACCCTTTTTTGGAAAAGAGTTCCGATGTTGCTTGCCTCGAATGCATCCTTCACAGGTTTGACAGTTTGTGTTGATTTCAGGTAGCCCTTGCACCATCTCTTTTGCTTGTAGCAATTTGAGTGCTCTACAGTAGAGATGACCGAACCGCTTGTGCCACAAAATTGACTCATCTACAGTTTCGGTTCGAAGAACTAGATGTGGAGTATGCTTTAATTGTGACACGAAGTTTCTGCTGTCTTCCATCCCAATATTTGCTAGCACTTGGCCATGCCGATCAATTATCTTGCAGCCATGCTTCTCAAAATGCACTACATAACCGTTTTGAACCAATTGCCCCACACTAAGAAGATTCTGCTTCAAATCGGGTACTAGTAGCACATCCC
Source organism: Carex pendula (assembly GCA_964058855.1). Classification (NCBI taxonomy): domain Eukaryota; kingdom Viridiplantae; phylum Streptophyta; class Magnoliopsida; order Poales; family Cyperaceae; genus Carex; species Carex pendula. Next base: position 20,021 of record CAXKVJ010000032.1, on the reverse strand, counting down.
TTATCAACCGTGAACCCATCTTAGTGTGTACTGCAATGTTCCCCTTGCCTTTGGCTTGAACCAATGCACCATTTCCCATTCGAACAGTTGTTTCAAATGAGTTGTTGATTTCATGGAAGATCTGATGGTTGCCGGTCATATGACTTGTACATCCGCTATCTAGATACCATATGTCGCCTCTTTCTTCATTTGAAGAGTGACATGCATAAAAGATGGTTTCTGAATTTTTCCTCTGTTCTGTGAAGTTGACTTGAGCAGGAGGTGGCTGTGCTTGATATGTGGCTTGGTTGGTTTCTTGAGAATTGTTTGTTCTGCAGAGTCGAGCTATATGGCCTTTCTTTTTGCATTTGTTGCACTGTTTGGTAGACCAACAATATTTGGTATCGTGGGAATCCTTCTTACAGATTTCACACCACCGGTTGGCCTTAGTAGATTCGGCATTACCATCTATTTCAGATTTTTTCTGACTTTCTTTTTTCCGAAAATTTTCAGATTTGAAATCTGTACTTGCCTTGAAGGCATTTTCATTAGACAAGTTTCTTAGTAATTTTCTCTCTTCATGCGCTTCAAGAGAACTAATCAACTGTTGTATGGGTAAGGTTTCAAGGTCTTTGGACTCCTCTATAGCTGTGACTATAGAGTCAAAACTCTCAGGAAGACTAATCAACAATTTTTCTACAAGCTTCTGTTCGGTAATATCTTTATCACCAAGCGAATGCATTTGATTTACTAAATCCATAACTTGTGAAAAATACTCTTTTACCTTCTCTGAATCTTTCATTTGCTTGTTTTGGTATTGCCTTCGTAAGGTTTGTAATTTGACAACTTGCACCTTAGCCGATCCTTTGAACTCTTGCTGCAACATGTCCCAAGCATCCTTTGATTTGATTGCGTTGATGATGCGTGAGAAGATGTTTTCTGCTACCCCTTGTTGAATAAGGAATAGCGCTCGTGCATCTTTCATCTTGTCTTCCTTCAACTATTTTTTCTCTTCTTCTATTTGTTGGTGTTCGGCAGCATATGTGGTATACCCTTCTTCAACGATATCCCACAAACCTTGTGAGAGTAGTAGAGTCTCCATCTTCACTTTCCATATGCCGTAGTTGTTACCGGTCAGCATAGCAGCTGGAAATTGCGCCATGTTTGCGCCTGAAGACATTGCTTCAATACTTCGGTGATGAGAGATTTACTTCTACTCTTTGATTGCGCCCTCTATGGCTCTGATACCAATTGTTGGAAACTTTGGAAAAAAAACAGAGACAAGACAAGAGAATTTCTGCTTCAACAATTTTCTTATTTCTGGAATTTCTTTATTTCTGAATACTCTGATCTCTATTACAAATGCTGTATTTAAGCACCACACAAATCTATTTTTGGAAACAACTAACCCACCTCAGCCACTAAACCTATTACAAGTACTTTCCATATTTAAAACACCCACTAACTTAATCCAAATATGGAGATACTAAATCTGGTTTACTTGACAAACCAGTTTTCTATTTTTAGTGCACCACTAACTCTTAATTTCGGATACACAATCTATTAACACAGAATTCTATTTTTGGATACTTATTTCAACACATTATAGGGTTTAAATTTTGATCCCATTACACTTGAGGGGCTCTTATTAGCTGCCTCAGTTGTCTTTTTATCTCTTTAGCGAGATGAACCGTCCATTCTTCATTTACGGGACAATCCGTTTCATCCCTTTAAGTTGTCTCAGTATGACAGATAGTATCTACCGGCTCATGAGACATAGGGTTCTGCATGGCACTTGGCACCAGATGCATGTGACCATTTTTGATCCTTTGTTCAATCAGGTCTTTGAAAATCCAACAATCCTCTATTGGGTGACCCACTACCCTATGATACGGGCAATACTTGGGATCATTGACCCTGTTTGCTTCTTCAGGGCACTTGCATTGGGGCAACTCAAGGCCATCTTCCAATGCTTGTTTGAATATTATAAAAGTCTTATCCCGTTTGAAGGAGTATTTCTTGTTCTTCAATTCATCAAGGGTTCCCGTATAGCGGTTGTTTTGATTACCACGGAGATTAAATGAAGTCTATTTATTATTGACTCTCCCTGCCTCTTCATCAGAGGATTCAAGGTTTTCATTCTTGATGGCATAAACCGCCTTAGATTCATTCCTTTTGGGGAAGATTCTTAGCCGTGGTGCTACCGCGGCGGGTTCATCAAACTTTGCGTGTCCTAAACGGGACACAGTATCGATGAGTTCTTGATAAGTGCAGATATTGGCGACACATAGCCACTCCTTCATTTTGCCAGATAGATTTTTAATTATGAAATCTATGGCATCCTTTTCAGACACGGGGTGTTGCACCCTGACGCTCATATTACGCCACCTGATGATGTATGCCATGACGGATTCACCAGGTTACAGTTTTGTCCATGCCAGGTCAGCCAGTCCCACTTAATTGGTGGTAGTGGCGAATCTTTTTATAAAGAGGAACGCCATCTGGTCCCATAAACGTATGCTTGCTGGCTCGAGGAAGCAATACAAGTCAAGAGCTGGTCTAGTTATACTTCTGGAGAATTGCCGACAGAGGAAAGCATCTTCTTTAGCCGAGTCTTCGTATTGAACCATGTAGTGGTTGATGTGCGTGGTAGGGCTAGGCTCATTTGTGCCATCACCCGAGAATTTGGTGAATAAGGGGACGGAATACGTCGGGGAATATCTTGGTATATCAAAAGCGGGAGATTATGGCTTCCCTATCTGGTATTGAGGCGTGCTCAGGGTTATTCCCATTGCTCACATTTGCTGGCTTATCATCTCCTGGATTTCTTCCATAGTGATACCAGGGGGAGAAGGTTGTCTTTGATCTTCCCAGTGGACCCTAGGTCCACCCTGAAGATTCATTCTTTCAACTTCTGAAGGACCCGTCTGATTCATTGGTGAGTCATCAGATTCAGTTTCAGCTGGACCTTTCCCACAAAGGATAATTGCTATCTTCCTTTACCTTTCTCTGGATTGGTGTAATTCGGCTCTCATATTTTGGAGTTTAGCTTGTAGTGGATTAAACATGGTCAACTGCTCTAGTGCTTGTGCTGCCATGTCAGTGTCACGTTGACTCCCATGCGGTGTGGTCATCACAGCATTATTGAAACCTTGGACAGAGCCATCAAGGCGTCCTTCAGTTGACAAAATCCGAGTAGGTCCTGCTTTGTGCATAATTCCATATCGCCGAAGAGATTTTTCCCCAATTATTAAACAATCTATGCATGGTGCTATTTATTGGCTCTTCATTAGCAGGGTCTTGACACCAAATTAGCTCTGTTACTGGTCTGAATCTAATTGCCTCTGGGATCATTACCATTAGTCTTACCAGCAATTGGTGGATATTATTCTTACTCCTATCTTTGGGGTTGTATTTGGCAAGTCCACATATCGCATGTTTAAGGCTATCTGGACCTACTCGAATTTTTTCACCTATTCCGCCTGTTGGATAGCTTGCAGGGAAATTGAGCATTTCTGAATCATTGATGTATTTGGCTATATTCCGTTCATGTTTGAATTCATACCACTTATCATTGGCCCCTTGAAAAGCAATAAAGTAGAGGTTGACTTGCTGGATTTGTAAAGTGATCCGACATTTATTGCTTATTAGAACGATGCGGAAATATTTTTTACGACATTCTTGCTCTGGGGGGAGCATTGACACTGAAAATGTACTGTTTACACGTACCTCGCGTGTACCCTTTGCAAGTCTTACTTTATTGCGAAGTTCTTCAATGAAGTTGACATAACTGCTTGCATTTTTTGTCACATGGAAAGTTTCATTAAACAGTTCATTTTCAGTGCCTTGTCCTATCAGAAAGAAAACCATGGTGTTATAATAAGAAACATTTCACTTTTAATATAAACTGTAACATTTTAATTGAAAGAAAAATCCTTCTAATATGAGCCTTGATGATTGGTCCAGTAGCTATGGCTTGGATGGCATGTATCTAAATATGAAACACGGTAGCTAGAAATATATCAAATAAATTATGTTGGCAATATCTAGATAACATAGATATTTCTGATAGATATTGACAGGTAATATTGCCAATATACACAAATATTACTGCTACAATGCCAATGAATTTGCTGCCAGTTCGGTTTCAAGAAGAACACTACCGTCAGAATAAGGTTTGAAAATTCTAAATTACAAAGCAATACATTAATGAAACACAATTTGGGACAATGTTAGTGTCAACTTATATTTTCCCACATTGAATTTGTTTCTTTCTATTTTTTTTTACCAAAGGCAGTACATCATATAAAGAATTTTGATTGTCTTTCTTCAAAATAAAATAAAAAAGCTTTTTAATGAAGTGAGGTAATCAGGTAGTACCAGTAACCATTACGGAAGAATGCATGAGCAAGGCAAGGGTGGCAACGGCCAGAGTAAGAACTATATATTTTGAAGCCATTCTCAGATTCTCTCTCTCTATCTTTCTCTCTTGTGTAAAATATGAAAGCTTAGTGGTTATCCAATGAAGATAGTCTGTGTATTTATAGGAAGAAATGGGTGCGCTTTTAATTTATTTATTTGTTACTGTATTTGTTGCTTGCATCATATATATTTGTTCTTTTTTAAATCATATGTATGAAACCGTACAAGAGGTTAAGGGTTAAAGTCTCTTCCAAATTAATGTCTGAACTACTGAACCAGCAATGATCAGGGTTTAGAGCTTGATGAACGGTAATGATATTGCATATATTATACCGAATATATTTAGTCAAATATACATAGTTCTGCCGGTAGCCTGCTCTTATGAAATTTTTGTAGATAGTGCACGGTGAAAATGAGGAGGGTCGGGATGGGTTAGTTTCCCTACGGATCATTGTTGGATCTTGATTGTCATGTGCCAAGTATAGTTTTTCGTTAATTGATGCATGTGTTAGATTTTGGATCATCCCTTTTTGGATCGAATTCTCAGGTTTTCGGTCATATTTGGATTGGGTTTATGCCGAGTCCGACATGTTTATTGGGTATAGCAGTGTTTTTCCATTATATAGGTGTCAATTGTACTACTGGAGGAGAGGGGGGGAGGGATCGAGTCCAGATAGAGTCTAGCCGATTCAAATCAGTTTAATTTTGAAACATTTTGAAATTACCAATCAGTCTTAAATTGTGTTTTAATTCATCCATGTTTGAAAAATCGAAAAAATACAGTGCATTTTTTAACCACCCTAATTATCTTTATGAGAGTATTTGGCAAAAATAAGTTTTGTGATATTATTTGGCAAGCTCCGATTCCTTTAAAAGTTAAAATTTCTTATGGCCGGTAACAAAAAAAAATACAAGTTATGACCAAGGAAAAACCTAGCAAAAAGAGGTTGGATGGGACCCATTGGTTGTCCATTCTGTGGACAAGACACAATTTGAATTGAAGATTCTTCCTATATACTAAATACCTTTGTTTAGATTTTTTAAGTGCAATGATATATATATACGTATGTTTACCTTATATCATCTTAATTTCAGAATTAGGTTGAGTCTAAATCAATATAAAATTTTCAAACTTGATAATAACAAATAACCAAGTGAATGTGACAATCTGATATAATGATATAAACATATTGCATATATCCAAACTAATTATAATACCCGTCTCTTCACTAAGGTTTATAAAAATTAGATGGAATATAGCGTCTTCAATGCAAGCGACCCGGAAATGGAATACAGGCTTGTTAATGCCGGATTTGATTTTAGTGAAGTTTGGGAGGATTAAGAGTAAAATTATTTACATGTAGCTAAGATGTATACAATGAAGGTTTTTGATAATTCCAATACAATTTAGTCAAAATTTGGAGATTCCATTGATGCAAAACACGAAAAATTTGTTCAAGCAATCACAAGTTAACATTGGTACAGTTTTCTGCTTTCGTCTTTGTTGTAACTCGTGGGCATTTATATTGACTGTAATAAGCAGACAAGTAAGCACCACACGAAACACACATCTTTTGTGTACATTTATTGCATCTTTGAAACCACGGTTCATGTGATTAAGACATGACAAGTATTTCTGTGTTTCTCCTTGCACTAGCTGACAATTAGACTGAATACTTTTTATGTTTATCCTTGTATAAGTTGCCGTGTTTAGGACGTGTCAAGTACTTTTTATGTTCATACTTGCATAACTTGCATAAGCTGGTGTTCAGACTTAAAGCTAATTCCTAACATAACTACGTACGAAAGTGATTGCATGTACAAGTTTAGCCTTCAGCTAATTCCTAACACCACTATATATGTTTGGAGCAAAACTAGGGTGTGATGTGTTCACTAAGAGGGGTTGGTGAGCACACCTTCAAAAGAATATCGGATTGACTTCGAACTACGAATTCAAACTGTTGAAATCCAAGTGCTTCATTAGTGATGCATATATATATGTAAAAAAAATTTAATTTTGAATTTATTTAGTACATGGTCAAGCGGTCAAAAAAATAATAAAAAAATACATAAAACAATTAAAAAAATAACTTATAAAATGTTCATTGTTTTGACATCTTGACCATGTGCTAAATAAATTCAAAATTTCAAATTTTTACATCTATATGCATCACTCACGAAGTATATGAATTTCAACGGTTTAGATTCATAGTTCGAAGTCAATCCGATAATCTTTTAGAGGTGTGCTCACCAACCCCTCTTTGTGAGCACATCACACCCTAATTTTGCTTATATGTTTTAAAACATGTCTTAAGGAGCTTGTCTTAAATATATTAAATTTTGGATAATAAATGAATCTTTCAAACAAATCAGAAAGAAAATAGGAGATGCATGAATTTGTCGAAAAAGAAAAGAGCAGAAGGAACGTGGTGCTACCGAAATAATTGCATAAATCAATGTTTAATATTAGGAATCATTTCCTAATTGCATAATTCAATGTTTAAATATTTTTTAATTTACTCTATGGAGGGAATATTTGAAAATTATTATTTTCAGAAATTAAATATTAGATTAAAAAAACTAAATAAATATAAAGTTGAAAAATAGTTTATAGATATATATGTTGTTGAACATATAAATCGCCTAACTATCGAATTTTACATATATTACTTGTTGATATATATATCAAGGATTATTAATTTCAAATTATTGAAATTTAAGTCAGTTGATCTACAGCAAACATATATCAATTTTATTAAATTTTATATAACTGATATTTGGATAATATAATAATGTTTATAATATTAAAATCCAAATTTATGCTTTATTTTTTAATTTTATCAAAACTATTTTAATGTAACTCCAATTCTCCAAATCGTTCCATATTATAACTCCAAGTCTCCAAATCATTAATTGCACCTAAAACTTCAACCCAATTTTTCATTATTGGAGACATCATTCATTATTATTATAGTTGTGTTGTGTTGTGTTGTGTCACACATGTTGTATACTTCAGACGTGCCACAGATTACAAGTGTCCATTTTGGTCTTTTTTATATTTTTAAATTCCAGAAAAATTAAAATATGAAAAAGCCATATAAAAAATTAAATAAAATGGTTACATTAATTAGTTGAACAAGTGGATGAGATACACAGTAGAAGACTATATATTTTACAAAAATTGAGTGGATGAAATACAAATATGTATGTAAAGTTTTCAATATATCAGTAAACTATTTTACTACAAAAATCAACACAATTTTCTTTATTACGAAAAGAAGTTTTTTTAACATAAATAATATCGACTCAATTTTTTGAGATGTTAGAGATTAACTGAGTCTAACCATATCCGGTTGGTGGTTTGGAAAGAATGACCGGGACCTTATTAACTCAAGGGGTTGGCCTTGATTGGATATGTACCCATAATTATATCGTAGTTTTCTTAAGTTTCATATTAACAGAATCCCGGTTTGTTGTGAAATGTTCTTACTTGGTGTTGGAACTTTTATTTACTTGTATTTATTTTTAATTATTGTGTATGCATCAGAAAAGAACTACTCTAAGAGAAGAAGAGGACGAAGAACAGAAGAGGTGTAACTTTACATAAGTCCTATGGAATTTACAAAATGTTTTGTAAAATTATAAGAAAACCTTCAAGAAGTCAAGGGATCTCCAAGTCAAGCAACAAAAGTAGATAATTAAGATCAAAGTCAAGGGATCTCCAAGTAAACAACTTAATTTATCTGTACACAAGTACCTACAGTTATTGCATGTGCGCTTAATTAATTACGTTTCAAAATACTCTAAGAGGAAGGTTAATTGTTCTTAATTTTATTAGGGTCAAACCCCCCGTACGTGTATATATATATAGAGAGAGAGAAAGAGAGTAAGACTACCATGCTTTGCAAATTAAAGTGAGTGTCTTAGTTTGCGCTTATATTTTTATTTTGAAAGTTAAAAACGTCGATCTGAACTGTTCAAGTTGATATTCAAATTAAATTGTGCTTGGAGACCAAATTTTATATTTTTTTGAAAAAATTTTACTATAATTTTTAAATTTTTGAAAATCACTGTTTTTGATGGTCTAGAATTTTCTGAAAAACACTGATTTTGAAAAATTATAAAAAATAATAAAATATTTCCAAAAAATATAAAATTTGATGTCCAAGCACAACTTAATATCGACATAACCACTAATAAAAAATAATTTTGTTGACTGACTTGAGATATATCTGTTATTAAGACATTACGTACGTACGTCACTTATTCTCATATAAAAAAACTTGTAACACGTTGCTTCTTAATAAGAATCTATGGAAGTTAAAAAAACTAATTGTATATATTATTCTAATAAATAACAACCTGTCAACGTAAATTCATTATTGCAAATGCGCCCACTCGAACTCACTCCGAGCTACCTGATTGTGAAATGAATAAATAATAATTTAATGTTCACTTGACTTGACTTGCTAATACCATGCATGTTGCACACCTAGATGCGGACTACTCATTGAGAAAACAAACATAGGAAATATGAAGACTCCGTACTTTCAATAATTGTTTTGCAAAGCACATGATTAACACCCTATATATATAATTCAACTCGATAGAGTGATTTTGTTATGTTTCGCATTGATGACGCCATCCAACATCTGTTTCAAATTTCTGTTATTACAACAAATAATTTATTCTAATTGAATTTTGAACTCATAACTTCTCACATAGAGAACATGTGTCTTTACCTCTAGACGAAATTTATATTTTTAAATATGAACTTTGAGACTATGCATGAGAGATGTGTCCTCATAATATTTCCTAATTTTCAAATTCATTTAATCTTATATCAAGTGGTCAAGAACAAGAAATGCATTTAAAATTGTATTTATATTATATTTTAAAAATAAGGTCAAAATAAACTTTTGATTTTGTACTTTAATTGTGTTTTACATTTTTTTTTCAAAGTTTGAATAGTCACAAATCATTCAACATGACATTATAAAATGTACATAAAAATCAAATTTTAGATTTTTTGAATCGTTTTTACTATTTTTAATAAATAAGTAAAAAATCACTATTTTGGATGGTTGAGAATCTTCTAAAAAAATAAAAAATAAAACAAAAATTATAAAATTTGGTTCTAAGTATATTTTAATATAAATATCATGTTGAGCGGTACAAATTGACTGTTTAGAATTTGAAAACGGAGAAAATGATGTCAAGCATGATTGATGCACAAATCCAACATTTTAATACAACTCTTTAAATATAATATAGATATAATTTTAAAACTGTTCATTAATTTATAGGAAAGATATAAATAGATTAAAATCCTGATATTTTCTTTTAAAGCGAACAAAGTATTCGTAATTAAATTATATGATTGATACCTACTATATATTAATCACGTATTATTCGTAAAAATATTGGCCACTGATTCAAGAACCAGATCGGTTATTTAAGGATAATTTAAAATTAATATTATATCATATTTCACTATAGAGCTACAATTAATGTATAAAATATCATATCATATTTCACGACGATCACATTGATCTTCTATGCCAAACGAACTGTAAAATTGTGGAAACTAAACAAGTACATCAATTGTTGGCTTTTGGAGCCCTCGACTAGTCCGTTTGACTAGATTTACAAAACATACATAATTGAATTTTACAGTTTTTCTTATTGAGATATTGTGCAGGTTCATAACAACTGAAAATTCAATAAATATACATCGAGAATAAATTAATGAACTGCAATATAACATCGAGGAGGTGGTAATGAAACACAAGATACTGGATTGCAAAAGCATTACTCAAGATTAAGAACAGTTAATTTGTAAAATTAGTAAAATAAGTTTGAAACTGACCTAAGTGAGGCCTACCATTGTAACGGTCCAGGTACCGTTGCAAAAGAATAAATTACTGCGCCGGATTAAATCAATAATAACCGACGCAGGTCGGAAGACAAGACAGAGACTTCTGTTATGGAGACCATTATAACGGTCCTCTACCGTTGCAATCCAAACCAGTTCAAATTACCCTACCGTTGTAACGGTCCATGTACCGTTGCAACGGCCAGCACCAGATACTTCTTTTTTATCAGCTATCTATAAATATAAGCTATATCAAGATTTGGATTGACACTCTAGCTGCCCTCAACTTCAATATTTCGTATTTTCAAATCTAGAGAAAGTCATTGTTGCTTGTGTGCTTAAACTTCAATACTCACAATCAATCTCAAGCTTATTCAATCAATTCAAAAACTCCTAGAATGATCCTGCGTGATCAAATCAATTACTACTTCGAACCTTGTGCTCACCTAGCAATTCTTGAGTCCTCGCGAATCGGATTGTCTTTCTTTGTGTCTTTAGTGCTCCTGTTCGGGCCGTGTGCCTTCCCAGAAGATTGTAAGGGCTCACCAATTTCACCTTGTAATCCTTTCTCATTAGGTAAAAAAAGGCGTGCCATCTCGAAGATCACGGGCCCCGGAGGTTTAGGCGTTATTGCCGAACTCCGTAAATAACTCTTGTGTTAAGTGTCTCTAAACTCTACTATTTACTTTATTTATTTTATATTTTTAGTTTAGAATAAAATTATTCTAATTAGTTTCTGTCAAGAATAACTTTACGACACACTAGAACTTTATAACTTAGATTAAAATTTAAAAATGCCCTACTCATCCCCCCCCCCCCCCCCCCCCCCCCCCCCTCCAACCCCCCTCTAAATGCCTTTGGGACCAACATCAATTGCTGGTAGTGCTGAAAATGGATAATATATGATCCATATTCGATTCGTATTTGTATTCGAAAAATTAGACGAGAATATCTGATATCTAAGAATCCATTCAGATATATATTTCAATTATCTGTATATGAATAATAAATTATAGTATATATTTTAATATATATTATAAAAAAAATGTTATTCATCATTATAATTAGATAAATATTATGAACTTTAGTATTTTTTTAATATTTTTTTAATATTATTTTAAGAAATATCCAATTCAATCTGTATCTGTATCTATATTCATCAGTTGATATCTGATACGTATCTATATCTAAAATATTAAAAAAGAATATGAATATGATTTTACCCTTAATTACATGACAACTAGAAAAACAATTATTGTCCGGCAAATTAAATAAATAGGGGAATTTCACGTATACCCCTCAAAAACATCAAAATTATGTATTTCCTCTTCTAAATTTTGGTATTACATATTTCCCCCTCTAAATTTAAAAAACACATATCAATCCATTTTATTGTCTTTTATATTAAAACTCATTCTAAATTTATTCTTGTGTTAAGTGTCTCTAAACTCTACTATTTACTTTATTTATTTTATATTTTTAGTTTAGAATAAAATTATTCTAATTAGTTTCTGTCAAGAATAACTTTACGACACACTAGAACTTTATAACTTAGATTAAAATTTAAAAATGCCCTACTCATCCCCCCCCCCCCCTCCGACCCCCCTCTAAATGCCTTTGGGACCAACATCAATTGCTGGTAGTGCTGAAAATGGATAATATATGATCCATATTCGATTCGTATTTGTATTCGAAAAATTAGACGAGAATATCTGATATCTAAGAATCCATTCAGATATATATTTCAATTATCTGTATATGAATAATAAATTATAGTATATATTTTAATATATATTATAAAAAAAATGTTATTCATCATTATAATTAGATAAATATTATGAACTTTAGTATTTTTTTAATATTTTTTTAATATTATTTTAAGAAATATCCAATTCAATCTGTATCTGTATCTATATTCATCAGTTGATATCTGATACGTATCTATATCTAAAATATTAAAAAAGAATATGAATATGATTTTACCCTTAATTACATGACAACTAGAAAAACAATTATTGTCCGGCAAATTAAATAAATAGGGGAATTTCACGTATACCCCTCAAAAACATCAAAATTATGTATTTCCTCTTCTAAATTTTGGTATTACATATTTCCCCCTCTAAATTTAAAAAACACATATCAATCCATTTTATTGTCTTTTATATTAAAACTCATTCTAAATTTATAAAATACCTATTTTACCCTTCATTAAAAGTATAAAATGTCCCACCGAACTTAAATTTGAATCTAAAGGGTTCCTCTACCATCCGATCCGCGTGCATCGCAATAAGATTATTGTGTGTCCGCTTCATGATTTGTTCTAATCTCGCCCGCACAAATCTCAAAGCAATTTTGATATGTGTGCATCGCATAAAGATCTATGCACCTTGCTTCTTTTGTGTGTGTTCGCTTTAAGATTTGTGTTGATTTAGCACGCACGAATTTTAAAGCAATTCGGACGGCATAGAAACCTTCATATTCAAATTGGTGTGAGATAGGTGTTTTATGCTTTTTAATAAATTATAAAATAGATATTTTATAAATTTAGAATGTATTTTAATATAAAAGACTATAAAATAGATAAATATGTGAGTTTTTGAAGTTTAAAGGGATAATATGTAATTTCAAAATTTAGAGGGAGGAATTTGTAATTTTGAAGTTTTTGAGGGCTATACTTAAAATTCTCCCAAATAAATATAGGTGACAGAACTACTCTTTCATGAAAACGTACAATTAATTAATGCAAGATGGAAGAAGGTGAATAAATCAATTCTTTTAAAGTCAAGGCTACTTGCCTACGTGATTTTCGACTACCTCTCACTGATACACTATTATTGTGTTTGTCTTTCCAATGGTCCTTGTATTTTTTTCCTTTTTCTTCTTTGTTTCTTTTTTTGATAAATTTCTTCGATTGTCTTCATATCTACGTCAAAGTCTTCTCATGACTTTGAATAAATTTCTTCTTTGTTTTTTTAATAATTAAATTTCATTGATGACTTGAATAATCTGCCACTGCCGTGTTTACAATGATGAAAAAAAATTATCCATAGAAATTAAAAATTTTGGATGTACACAAATAAGAAAGAGTATCTCATTTTTATCAGATATAGTAAGATTGAATTCATTGAGTCCAATTTATTGAATTTTTTTTTTAACTGCAGCAAAGGAAAAACGAAAAATTTATAGATCGGACTCAATGATTCCGATCCATAAAAAGCTTGATTTATTGTGGCACAAAACTCTCTGCAATCATTGAGTTTCTACGGATACAAAGGATTTTGTGCCACATAAAATCAATCCATTTATGCATCGAAATCATTGTTCACGATCCATAATTTTTTTAATTGATTTTCTGTGACACCAAACTCTATGTATCTATATTTACAATATAAAATATTCGATATAAAATGAATATTCGTTATCTAATCCGTAATATATTCGATATAAAATGAATATTTAACACCAATTACACTTCTATCGGTTGGTCTGTCCACTAACTCCCATGTTTTATTTTTTTCAATCATCCCAATTTCTTGCTCCATGGCTTCTCTCCAATTTTCTTGGTGTTTTGCTTGCTCAAACGATTGTCGTTCAACCATCAAAAAATTGCATCTTTCTGTCCTTTCATAAATTTCAGCCAAGGTTCTAACTCTACTTGGAGAAACTTCTGTTGTAACATCAGGATGCTGTGAACTGGAGCTAATGGGTTGCAAATTAGAAGCATTTGGTTGCGGGTTTTCTTCTGGTTGCGGGTTCTCTTCAGATTGCGCAGCTGAACTGCTGCTGGGTTCGGCTAGGCGTGGTTTGTGGTAGTTGACTTGGAGCTGCTATATTTGGTATGGTTTGGACATCTTGGTTTTGAAGTATGATGATTGGTGTTTGTTGACATGTGGGTACTTGGTTATTTTCCCAATTATAGACTTCTTTCTCATCAAAGATGATATCTCTACTAACAACCAATTTTTTCTTCTCAAGGTTATACAATCTATACCCTTTGGTGCCATCCGAATATCCCATAAAAATACAGCATTCACTTTTATCATCAAGTTTAGATCTATTTTCCTTTGGCACATGTGCATAGCAAACTGAACCGAAGATTTTCAAATGGCTAATATTCGGAGTGGTTCCGCTCCATGCTTCAATTGGAGTTTTATTTGGTACAGCTATTGTTGGACTTCTATTTTGGATATAAACAGCCAAGGAGACTGCTTCTGCCCAGAATTTTAATGGCATACCCTTGTCTTTGAGCATGGCTCTTGCCATTTCTACTATGGTACGATTTTTACGTTCTGCAACACCATTTTGTTGAGGGGTATAGGCAGTTGTGAGTTGTCTCTTGATTCCATGATCTTCACAGAATTTAACAAATTGGTTGGATGTATATTCTCCACCTCTGTCACTTCTTAGCACCTTGATTTTGAAATTACTTTGGTTCTCAACTAGAGCTTTAAACTTTTTGAATGTATCAAGTGCTTGTGACTTTTCTTTGAGGAAATAAACCCAAGTCATTCTAGTAAAATCATCCACAAAGATAAGAAAGTACCAATTTTGCCCGTCTGATGGTGTTTGCATTTTGCCACAGATGTCGGTATGAATTAACTCCAATGGTGAGCTTGCCCTCCATGCACCCTTTTTTGGAAAAGAGTTCCGATGTTGCTTGCCTCGAATGCATCCTTCACAGGTTTGACAGTTTGTGTTGATTTCAGGTAGCCCTTGCACCATCTCTTTTGCTTGTAGCAATTTGAGTGCTCTACAGTAGAGATGACCGAACCGCTTGTGCCACAAAATTGACTCATCTACAGTTTCGGTTCGAAGAACTAGATGTGGAGTATGCTTTAATTGTGACACGAAGTTTCTGCTGTCTTCCATCCCAATATTTGCTAGCACTTGGCCATGCCGATCAATTATCTTGCAGCCATGCTTCTCAAAATGCACTACATAACCGTTTTGAACCAATTGCCCCACACTAAGAAGATTCTGCTTCAAATCGGGTACTAGTAGCACATCCCTTATCAACCGTGAACCCATCTTAGTGTGTACTGCAATGTTCCCCTTGCCTTTGGCTTGAACCAATGCACCATTTCCCATTCGAACAGTTGTTTCAAATGAGTTGTTGATTTCATGGAAGATCTGATGGTTGCCGGTCATATGACTTGTACATCCGCTATCTAGATACCATATGTCGCCTCTTTCTTCATTTGAAGAGTGACATGCATAAAAGATGGTTTCTGAATTTTTCCTCTGTTCTGTGAAGTTGACTTGAGCAGGAGGTGGCTGTGCTTGATATGTGGCTTGGTTGGTT
Organism: Carex pendula; assembly: GCA_964058855.1. NCBI lineage: Eukaryota > Viridiplantae > Streptophyta > Magnoliopsida > Poales > Cyperaceae > Carex > Carex pendula. Next base: position 4,443 of record CAXKVJ010000032.1, on the reverse strand, counting down.
TCTTGAGAATTGTTTGTTCTGCAGAGTCGAGCTATATGGCCTTTCTTTTTGCATTTGTTGCACTGTTTGGTAGACCAACAATATTTGGTATCGTGGGAATCCTTCTTACAGATTTCACACCACCGGTTGGCCTTAGTAGATTCGGCATTACCATCTATTTCAGATTTTTTCTGACTTTCTTTTTTCCGAAAATTTTCAGATTTGAAATCTGTACTTGCCTTGAAGGCATTTTCATTAGACAAGTTTCTTAGTAATTTTCTCTCTTCATGCGCTTCAAGAGAACTAATCAACTGTTGTATGGGTAAGGTTTCAAGGTCTTTGGACTCCTCTATAGCTGTGACTATAGAGTCAAAACTCTCAGGAAGACTAATCAACAATTTTTCTACAAGCTTCTGTTCGGTAATATCTTTATCACCAAGCGAATGCATTTGATTTACTAAATCCATAACTTGTGAAAAATACTCTTTTACCTTCTCTGAATCTTTCATTTGCTTGTTTTGGTATTGCCTTCGTAAGGTTTGTAATTTGACAACTTGCACCTTAGCCGATCCTTTGAACTCTTGCTGCAACATGTCCCAAGCATCCTTTGATTTGATTGCGTTGATGATGCGTGAGAAGATGTTTTCTGCTACCCCTTGTTGAATAAGGAATAGCGCTCGTGCATCTTTCATCTTGTCTTCCTTCAACTATTTTTTCTCTTCTTCTATTTGTTGGTGTTCGGCAGCATATGTGGTATACCCTTCTTCAACGATATCCCACAAACCTTGTGAGAGTAGTAGAGTCTCCATCTTCACTTTCCATATGCCGTAGTTGTTACCGGTCAGCATAGCAGCTGGAAATTGCGCCATGTTTGCGCCTGAAGACATTGCTTCAATACTTCGGTGATGAGAGATTTACTTCTACTCTTTGATTGCGCCCTCTATGGCTCTGATACCAATTGTTGGAAACTTTGGAAAAAAAACAGAGACAAGACAAGAGAATTTCTGCTTCAACAATTTTCTTATTTCTGGAATTTCTTTATTTCTGAATACTCTGATCTCTATTACAAATGCTGTATTTAAGCACCACACAAATCTATTTTTGGAAACAACTAACCCACCTCAGCCACTAAACCTATTACAAGTACTTTCCATATTTAAAACACCCACTAACTTAATCCAAATATGGAGATACTAAATCTGGTTTACTTGACAAACCAGTTTTCTATTTTTAGTGCACCACTAACTCTTAATTTCGGATACACAATCTATTAACACAGAATTCTATTTTTGGATACTTATTTCAACACATTATAGGGTTTAAATTTTGATCCCATTACACTTGAGGGGCTCTTATTAGCTGCCTCAGTTGTCTTTTTATCTCTTTAGCGAGATGAACCGTCCATTCTTCATTTACGGGACAATCCGTTTCATCCCTTTAAGTTGTCTCAGTATGACAGATAGTATCTACCGGCTCATGAGACATAGGGTTCTGCATGGCACTTGGCACCAGATGCATGTGACCATTTTTGATCCTTTGTTCAATCAGGTCTTTGAAAATCCAACAATCCTCTATTGGGTGACCCACTACCCTATGATACGGGCAATACTTGGGATCATTGACCCTGTTTGCTTCTTCAGGGCACTTGCATTGGGGCAACTCAAGGCCATCTTCCAATGCTTGTTTGAATATTATAAAAGTCTTATCCCGTTTGAAGGAGTATTTCTTGTTCTTCAATTCATCAAGGGTTCCCGTATAGCGGTTGTTTTGATTACCACGGAGATTAAATGAAGTCTATTTATTATTGACTCTCCCTGCCTCTTCATCAGAGGATTCAAGGTTTTCATTCTTGATGGCATAAACCGCCTTAGATTCATTCCTTTTGGGGAAGATTCTTAGCCGTGGTGCTACCGCGGCGGGTTCATCAAACTTTGCGTGTCCTAAACGGGACACAGTATCGATGAGTTCTTGATAAGTGCAGATATTGGCGACACATAGCCACTCCTTCATTTTGCCAGATAGATTTTTAATTATGAAATCTATGGCATCCTTTTCAGACACGGGGTGTTGCACCCTGACGCTCATATTACGCCACCTGATGATGTATGCCATGACGGATTCACCAGGTTACAGTTTTGTCCATGCCAGGTCAGCCAGTCCCACTTAATTGGTGGTAGTGGCGAATCTTTTTATAAAGAGGAACGCCATCTGGTCCCATAAACGTATGCTTGCTGGCTCGAGGAAGCAATACAAGTCAAGAGCTGGTCTAGTTATACTTCTGGAGAATTGCCGACAGAGGAAAGCATCTTCTTTAGCCGAGTCTTCGTATTGAACCATGTAGTGGTTGATGTGCGTGGTAGGGCTAGGCTCATTTGTGCCATCACCCGAGAATTTGGTGAATAAGGGGACGGAATACGTCGGGGAATATCTTGGTATATCAAAAGCGGGAGATTATGGCTTCCCTATCTGGTATTGAGGCGTGCTCAGGGTTATTCCCATTGCTCACATTTGCTGGCTTATCATCTCCTGGATTTCTTCCATAGTGATACCAGGGGGAGAAGGTTGTCTTTGATCTTCCCAGTGGACCCTAGGTCCACCCTGAAGATTCATTCTTTCAACTTCTGAAGGACCCGTCTGATTCATTGGTGAGTCATCAGATTCAGTTTCAGCTGGACCTTTCCCACAAAGGATAATTGCTATCTTCCTTTACCTTTCTCTGGATTGGTGTAATTCGGCTCTCATATTTTGGAGTTTAGCTTGTAGTGGATTAAACATGGTCAACTGCTCTAGTGCTTGTGCTGCCATGTCAGTGTCACGTTGACTCCCATGCGGTGTGGTCATCACAGCATTATTGAAACCTTGGACAGAGCCATCAAGGCGTCCTTCAGTTGACAAAATCCGAGTAGGTCCTGCTTTGTGCATAATTCCATATCGCCGAAGAGATTTTTCCCCAATTATTAAACAATCTATGCATGGTGCTATTTATTGGCTCTTCATTAGCAGGGTCTTGACACCAAATTAGCTCTGTTACTGGTCTGAATCTAATTGCCTCTGGGATCATTACCATTAGTCTTACCAGCAATTGGTGGATATTATTCTTACTCCTATCTTTGGGGTTGTATTTGGCAAGTCCACATATCGCATGTTTAAGGCTATCTGGACCTACTCGAATTTTTTCACCTATTCCGCCTGTTGGATAGCTTGCAGGGAAATTGAGCATTTCTGAATCATTGATGTATTTGGCTATATTCCGTTCATGTTTGAATTCATACCACTTATCATTGGCCCCTTGAAAAGCAATAAAGTAGAGGTTGACTTGCTGGATTTGTAAAGTGATCCGACATTTATTGCTTATTAGAACGATGCGGAAATATTTTTTACGACATTCTTGCTCTGGGGGGAGCATTGACACTGAAAATGTACTGTTTACACGTACCTCGCGTGTACCCTTTGCAAGTCTTACTTTATTGCGAAGTTCTTCAATGAAGTTGACATAACTGCTTGCATTTTTTGTCACATGGAAAGTTTCATTAAACAGTTCATTTTCAGTGCCTTGTCCTATCAGAAAGAAAACCATGGTGTTATAATAAGAAACATTTCACTTTTAATATAAACTGTAACATTTTAATTGAAAGAAAAATCCTTCTAATATGAGCCTTGATGATTGGTCCAGTAGCTATGGCTTGGATGGCATGTATCTAAATATGAAACACGGTAGCTAGAAATATATCAAATAAATTATGTTGGCAATATCTAGATAACATAGATATTTCTGATAGATATTGACAGGTAATATTGCCAATATACACAAATATTACTGCTACAATGCCAATGAATTTGCTGCCAGTTCGGTTTCAAGAAGAACACTACCGTCAGAATAAGGTTTGAAAATTCTAAATTACAAAGCAATACATTAATGAAACACAATTTGGGACAATGTTAGTGTCAACTTATATTTTCCCACATTGAATTTGTTTCTTTCTATTTTTTTTTACCAAAGGCAGTACATCATATAAAGAATTTTGATTGTCTTTCTTCAAAATAAAATAAAAAAGCTTTTTAATGAAGTGAGGTAATCAGGTAGTACCAGTAACCATTACGGAAGAATGCATGAGCAAGGCAAGGGTGGCAACGGCCAGAGTAAGAACTATATATTTTGAAGCCATTCTCAGATTCTCTCTCTCTATCTTTCTCTCTTGTGTAAAATATGAAAGCTTAGTGGTTATCCAATGAAGATAGTCTGTGTATTTATAGGAAGAAATGGGTGCGCTTTTAATTTATTTATTTGTTACTGTATTTGTTGCTTGCATCATATATATTTGTTCTTTTTTAAATCATATGTATGAAACCGTACAAGAGGTTAAGGGTTAAAGTCTCTTCCAAATTAATGTCTGAACTACTGAACCAGCAATGATCAGGGTTTAGAGCTTGATGAACGGTAATGATATTGCATATATTATACCG
>CAXKVJ010000031.1:0-21657 GCA_964058855.1 Carex pendula | reverse complement strand
ACCGATAAATAATAGTGTTAACAAGGTGCTAATTAAGATGAAATATATGCAAGTGGGGTTTTAAATTAATTGTCACAACGTGAAGATAACATAAAGTAGTGTCAATTTTGTCATTTCGGGAGTGTGCTGACGAAAATCCAAGAAATAATCATTTTTCCCTCTCTATTCACATTTTCGAATAGTAGTTATTTTAACATTTATATTTGGTTGCAATTTGAGAATAGCAAGAATAGCTTGAATAACTTGTTCCAATATTTTGTGAGAATAGCTTGTTCTAATAAGACAAATAAGTTTTGTTCTCTATTCTTGCTATTCTAACACAACCAAACACCGAATAGCTTGTTCCGAATAGCTTGTTCTCAAGAATAGCCTATTCTTATTGCAACCAAACATAGAATAGTCGTATTGATGCGGGAGGTTGGGAGCAAGCCGTTGAGATTTTTCTTGATTTGGGTGACAAAAAAGGAAGGAAAAATGTCCACATAAATTCAGAAAATAAAATTCGTGCTTCCGAAGAACTTTTTATTTTGGCTGAAACTTATTTTTCGATCTGGGAAATATTTTTTTCAGCCAAAATAGATGAAGGGGTGTGAATTTTTGGTTTTTGTCTATATAGACAGTTATTTTGAATCAAATCATCTTTATAAAGGATGTCTGGATCTAAAAACGGTTACAAAAACTCTCCCTCTCTTTTGAGTGCGCTTACAAAAACGGTTATTTTTCGTTACGTACTGCTTCACATGTAATGATTTATATTGAACAAAAACAACGTGTATTTGATTGCAAGTTTTAGCTGCTTGTAACGATTTATAACGATTTGGCAGTAATGTGGTTGATTGTTCTATGAATATTTGCAATAAGCGTGAGATGTAAGACTTGTACTGTGGAATAGTATCAGGTTGGTACCATATTTCCACTTGACTCTGATTTTTATTAATGAAAATTGCTGGTTATATATACTCGCAATTATTAAATATAAATGAAAAGAAGACACACGACCATTCAACAAAGAAAACAAATGTCTGTACAAATATATATTTTTCAATTTATTTTTGAAAAGTGCAATAAAGAAAAAGCTGGAATTGAAAATAATTTTTATTCCACACTATTCTAATCTTATTAGATTAAAAGTCAATTTTCTATATTCCATCTCTTTTTTCGCAGAACAACTCCTAACATAGGTTTGCCAAAAAAAAAAAAACTCCTAACATATGCTTACCGAAGCTCAATATCTCATTCAATAGTTTGGGTTCTCTGTTACAAATTTTCGAAATTGTTCTGTGTTACAATTTGTGTTACAAAGTCACTATTAAAGAGTTCCAAAAAAATTATTATGAACAGTTTATTTTGTGCATGTGGATCCACACATTAGTAATTCTGCCGAAATTTTTAAAAATACCATATTCCAAAAAAAAAAAAAAACCGTATCTGAAAAATTAGAAATTTGACACGACTGTATTTAGAGGATGCGGATCCCTATTCTGAGGACTGCATCTAGGGGAAGCAGCCCCCCTGGAGCGCATCTAGGGAAAGCCGACCCCCAAAATTTCCTATATAAGGGGCCACGGGTGAGTTTTTTGTCATTTGTTCAAGCTACAATCCAATCCCTTCGAACTCGAGTAAGTTTTCTTCTAAATTTTTTTAAAAATACCATAATTCCAAAAAAAAATAAACCAAAAAACCACAATATCTGATAAATTAGAAATTTGACACGGCCGCATTTAGGGAATGCGGACCTCTATTATGGGGACTGCATCTAGGACCCCTATTATGAAGACATCTAGGGAAAGCAGTCCCCCTGGACTGCATCTAGGGAAAGCAGACCCCCAAAATTTCCTATATAAGGGGCCACGGGTGAGTTTTTTTTTTCATTTGTTCAAGCTGCAATCCAATCCCTTCGAACTCTGGTAAGTTTGTTTCTTCTTTTTTATTTTCAATTTTTAGTTTAGAGTAATAAGTAGGAGTAGGAATAGGAGTAGGAGTAGGAGTAGGAGTAGGATTTAGGGTTTAGATTTGTAATCAAATTTAATTAATCGGTTGTTACCAGTTAAATTAAATTAGACTAATACTAAATTGAAATTAGTATTTGACCAAAATGAATACCGAATTGTAATTAGTATTTGACCAAAATTAATATCGAATTGTCTTTAGGGTTATTTTACCAAAATTAATTAGTTTTACCAGTTAAATTATATTAGACCAATACCAACCCGTAATTATATTAGACCAATACCAAATTATAATTAGTATTTTATCAAAATTAACACTGAACTGGTTTAGACCAATACCCAAACTATAATGAAGTTAATTTTATCAAATTAATTGCAAATCCTAATAGAAAAAAAAAATATAAAATACAGCATGGCATCTAGGAGAGATATACCGTCTTCTAGTAAGGATGTACTTTCTTCCAGTAAAGATGCAGACCCTATACCCACTCCGTATGAGATGTCCCAGTACGTAGATACGGCGTTGGCATCTGTTCCTGGTATCAATCACCGCACTGACAGGGTATAAGGTCTCATACCTCACGAGTTGCTGGGCATACCTCACGAGTAGCTCCAGAAAGAGAAGAAGAAAGGAGCTTCATATAAGGTCTCTCCATGTACCATCAGCTTGCAGAAGATGAGGGCTGCCTTCAAGAATTATCCGTCTTCTAGTAGTTGTCCAGATCAGGTATATAAATTTTATCTTATTTATTTTTAAAAAAATTCTTCTAAAAAATGTTATAATTAAAATAAATAACAGGCCACCATTGATCAGCACCTACGGGCATACATTCTGGAGATGTTCACTTGCAAGCTGTTCCCTGATTTGCACGGAGATCAGGTGCGGCTATGTTATCTTTCGTTTCTACGTGATTTGCCAAATGCGGGCAAGTACAATTGGGGGGCTACGACTCTGGCGTGCTTATATAGGTATGTAACTTGAAATTATTGTTACAATTTTTTAATATGGAAAATACTAGCACTATACCTGTTGTTAACACTAATATTGTACAGGGTTTTAATGGGGCCTGCCTAAGAAGAACAAGACCTTTATTGGACCATGCATGTTATTGTAACATTGGTCGTATGCACATCTGATTGTTGGTCGTCTAACAATAACAAACAAGACAGATGTGCCGGATTTGGGCAAGCCCGAGCCAAACACATGGCCTGCATACGTCGCTAGGTACTGCTATTCGAAGGCCTGAATCGGGTTAGGTTATGGCTCAACACTCGAGATCACGTTCTGGAGACAGGAGATCGAGCGTTCAGATATGATCCAGAGTAATTGACATAAAAAATAAAACAATTACAACTATTTTCAAAACCTAAAAATACCAAAATCATAAACAAAATACCAAAATAATAAACAAAATAAAAAAATATTAAAAAAATACATTACGAAGATAAAAAAAAGGGGGCCGCATCCCTAGATGAGATTCCCTCTGAGGTTTGCATCTAGGAAAGGTGGACTGCATTTTAGAAATGCGGCCATGGTAAAATTATAATTTTTATTTTTTTTGAGATTATGGTATTTTTAAAAATTTCGGCGCAGACTGCACTAGATTATTTGTAACAGGCTAACAGAAGATTTAAATCCATATTTTTTTTTCCGCATTCGCTAAAAAATTAGGAAAGCGTAACCGCGTAAGAGTTCTGAATTTGAATTTGAATAAAGTGGGCCAACCAAAATTCAATTATTTCTTCCTTTTTTTTAGCTCAATAATATAGGAGGCGTGAATGTCTTGAATTTGAATTTAAATGAAGTGGGGCAGGAGACAAACTTTAGCCTATGTGGCCCATACCTTGATTTAGGCGGGTCCTTTCTAACTTTTCATTTGTTACCTGTGAAATGGGACCCACAGTGGGTCCTTTACGAAGGATAAGCGGTTAGGGGGATCCACATCTGCTGCTCTTCTTAAAGAAAAGCAACTTGCTGTTATTCTCTATCTTCACCGTTCATTAATATTGATGGTTGAGATTAAAGTGGTGAAATAGCAGCTGCCCGTATGAAATATATTCTCAAATTTCACAGTGCCCGTATGAAATATATTCTCAAATTTCACAGTGCCCGTATGAATTAAAATAGCATGTGCTCTTCACGTACAAACCAAATGAACCCCTCTCTTTGTCTCCTCTCCTCTCGACTGCACCCTCCGTCTCTCTTTTCTTCCACGGTGCCTCTACCTTTCCGTTTGCTTCGAGAAGCGTCTCTTCAAGCACCTCGTGTCGTTCCTCTCTGCCTTTTCTGTCCTTGCCGCTGCATCCCTACTGAATCAGATTGTTTCCTCCCTCTTTCTATCAGTTTTACTAACTCGCTAGTCCACCTGAACACTCCATCTTCTCGCACTCTGCTTCAATAGGTGTGAAACCTTTTTTAAAGAATTTTTGTTTCACTTTTCATGGTTTGTTGCAATTGTAGTAATTTTTGCTTAATTTTCAGAAATTGCTAACATCAAGCTTTCAATTTTCACTCGGAGGAATTAGGCCTTAATTAGGGATGTCATTTATCTTATGTATTTTCAATGAATTCTTTTACGTATGCAGAATATTCATTCTTGTTTAGCCCAAAATTTACAATTTAGTTGATTCTTGTCGGTACAGTTTCTCACTGACAATGGAGATGAGACTGAAACAGGTTCTTCCACTCTAAAATCTCTATACACTTGACTTGATTTTAGAAGGGTGATAGCATTAACGTGATAACAAATAATGTTAAACTTTGTTTAGTTGATAACTATAACAGGGGCGGAACCAAGGCCTAGGCCAGCCCGGGCCCTGGCCCCCCCCTGGCCCAATAATTGTAGTTAAGGGAAGCTAGTTAGGCTCTTTACGAGGAGTGAGAATTGATCTGCTTCCATATATTCATGCATCACCTAAACTTACAACACAAACACTTGTCAGGATTTCTTCTCTTGACGAGAGTACGCGATTGAGAGAAACTAGTTAGGCCCCCTACTGATCATTCCTGGTTCCGCCACTGAATTATACCACATAAAGTACAAGTTTTTATGTGGTTAATTACTCGGTTACTCTATTGGAAATAGATTAGATACTGATAATAAATACCTGTAAGGGGATGGGTAGAGAATTTACATTGCCAATTGACCCCTCTAAGAGAAATAATGGATCATCTCTTTATTTAATGCTAATATGAAAGGATATCTGGTATTGGATGGGAGATTGTCACTTAGTTATGTTTAGATAGATAAATTTTGAGAGTATATAACAAGATAAACATGCATTTCTCTTAGTTGTCAGTCTATTGGAGCTTGTGAAAATAAAGCTATGATGTTTGTTTTAATAATCATTCTTGTAAAACTATGAGAAATGAGAGAGATATGAGATTGAGACATATAATTTCTTGTTTATGAGTAGTTCTTTCCTTTATTAATATTTTCTCTATTAACTTTGTATTAATTGAGGTAGATAATGAAGAGAGAGAATAAAAGGGTAAAATAGATATTTGGTGATAAAAAATTCTCTCACCGCTCAATATTGTAATATCCTAGCTCAAAATAGACTCCCCCTTAAGAAAATGTGACTGAATCCATTGAAGTCACTGTACTAGTGTTAGGGTCAATTTACCGTATCCATAGCATCTTAATTACTAGTGTTCAATAATATCACTTGTTTCAATTTCAAGAAGTTACTGACATCTATTTATTTCTTATTTGAATAGGTTTGATAAGAGCACGCTAGGCCTGATCGTGTGCTCATAGCTCATCATCGGTTTGATAAGGAAATTGGTGCCTACGACTTAGAAAAGATGAGGAGTTTGCTGAAGTTATTGACATAAGCAATACATGTAGTTTAATTAATTTCATTTGATGTTTAATTATCGATTCATCGGTGACTTGTATTGTAGATTTATGGAATAGAGGTGATGTGTGATGTACGTGTAAAATGTAATATGAGAACCAAAAAGAGCTTTGTTTTATGTAAGATACGAGACTTGTAGTTGATTTTTTTTAATTAACTTTGCTTTGTGTAAGGGTTGAATATAATGTTTTATGTCAAATATGAGACTTGTTGTTGATTTTTTTAATTACATGAAAGAATATAGAATCAATGGTATCAACAGATTCAATCTCATCGAGGACCTCCATTTTACAAAGAAAAAGCTTTGATTGATTAAGAGAAAGAAGATATGAGAGAACTTCAAATTAATGGAGTAAATGAGATTATGAGAAATGGTGTACAATGAGGTAAAATCATCTGAAAAGTGGTAGCCACGAGAGAGAGAAGAGAGAAGAGTAGCATTTGGAGAAGAGAGAATAGTAGCAAACTGGAGGGAAAATGAATTTTTTCTCCCGCCTGATCAATGGCGCTCTTTAAACGAAAGAGAAGAGTAGCGTGTATTGTTAAAAAAAAATTATAAAGAAAAAAGTAGCGTGGGCAGGATGGGCTGTTTAAATAAAAAGTAGAGAAAACTAAAAGAATCCAAGCCATTGTTTCAATTTGAACGGTTGAGATGGGATGCAAGCAGGGTGCTGCTTTTCCAAGGGAAGAGCAGCAGATATGGATCCGCGGTTAGGGTCGGTGAGTTCATAATATCTGAGGTGATAGGATATTTTTGTTTAGATCTGGACCGTCCGATCAAAGTTCACACTAATTTTAAAGGTACCTGTAACCCGTACATTTCACCTCTGATCGGACGGTCCAGGTCTTCAGGATATTTTTTTTTTGAGTGGTTAGCAGTGACTAGGGGTGTAAATGGTCAGATATGGATCGAATAATGATCAAACTGTATCCTTATCCGTTATAATTTTTGGATACAGATATGAATACGAATACGGATCAGATATTAAATGTTATGGATACGAATCAAATATCGGACGGATATAGATAGAATATGAATATAATTTAGATAATTATAAATAGATTACTAATATACATTATAGTAAAAAAATAACATCTAAATATAATTTTTTAATTCATAAATTAAATCTAATATTTTTCATAACAAGTTTGTTGGTTGCAAATTATATATCATATTATCAAAATATTAGTCACTGTCTTAGTATTATATTGTTCATCAAAAAAAAATATATATATATATATGTAGCTTAATAAAGAGTTTGGCTAGTATAACATCAGTGTCATTTCAACCTATATAACACCAACTCTAAAACCTATCAAATCGACTTCAAACGGTAAATCCAAACCGTTCAAACCGATCTACTTCATTAATTGTGCGTTTACATGCAAAATTTACAACTTTTCGAATTTATTTAGTATTAGGTCAAACGGTCAAATATGTGAGATTTTAAGTTAATTTTAATACATTAATTTTTCAATATTTTTACCACTTGATTTGATACTAAAATAACTCGAAAATATAAAAAATTTGTATGTAAACGCATCACAAATAATGTAAATTGGTTTGAACGGTTTGGATTTACCGTTTGAAGTCGATTTGATAGATTTTAGAGTTGGTGTTATATAGGTTGAAATGACATTGATGTTATACTAGCCAAACTCCTTAATAAATCATTGGTATAAATATGCAATTTAATAAATCAATTTAAGAATATATAGTACATTTGTTGTGGTGATAGAGGTGTAAATGGTCAGATACGAATAGTTGAAAATCTTACTGTATTCTTCTCCGTAATAATTTTTTGGATACGAATACAGATAGTCTCGGACACGGATACGAATTGAATAATTTAAGTAATTTTTGGATTCTGATCCGGATGAAATCAGATAATATCCGATCCGTTTACACCTCTAACATTGGCTGTCAATAAAGGTATAAACAAATCATATATTATCTGATTTTATCCGGATCCGAATCAGGAAAACAATGAATTCAGATATTCGGATTCAAATGTTACCGGATACGGATTCAGATCCAGATAATTATTGAACGGATGCGGATCTGGTTTTAGATATGAGACCTGATACGGATCAGGATTTGGGTAATTATCCACATCCGATAACCTTACTGGACTTGGCCAATTGGACATCCGAATTTATTTTGTATCCATTCTCCCTTACCGATTATCAAAGCGGACCCAATTCCATAATATTTGCGAAGCGGACCCGATAGGATTTGAGTGGAGCCTGGAGACCACTCTTATTTCTCCCCGCTCCCGTTAAGTTATAACATCTCCACTCCCATATATAAACCCTCTCTTATTCTTATTTCTCCCCGCTCCCGTTAAATAGTAATTAGATTTCACTAAACTAGCTGTGATTGTTTATAATGTCATCTAGACGTTATAAACTATTACGTTTTTTCTAAATGTCAAATTTACGTCATTTCTTTCTCTATTGTCGTTATTTATTTATTTTTCTATTAATAAAAATTTCGGACAGAACTGAGCTATTTGTTGGTCCGATTTGAATTTTTACGACACCTTATATGTGTTATTGTTATTCCCTCCCCCTCTCTCTCTCTCTCTCTATTTATTTTTGCATTAATCATTGGAGTAGAACTATGGTGAATTCAAGTCTAAAACTCTTAAATTGACTTCAAATGATAAATCCGAACTGTTAAAACTCGCATACCTTACGAGTGATGCGTCTACATATGAAAATTTTAAACATTTGAATTAATTTAGTATAAAATCAAGTAGTCAAAATTAGAAGGTTAATAAATTAATTTTAATGCATTCAATTTTTGAACATTGTTTAACCATTTAACTCTATATAAAATTAATTTCAAAATTAAATTTTTTTACATATAGACACATCACTCGAAAAGTACATATATTTTAACAGTTCATATTTGTCATTTAAAGCCGATTTGATGAGTTTTAAATTTGAGTTCATCAAGAGACTTGTGAACTTAAGAACAGTCAAGTTCTACTCTTAATCATTGAATTGCTTTTCGCGATGGATTACCGTTATAAATGCGCTTTTTTTTTCTCGCGAAAAGTGCCCACTTGTTGTTATGTTAGTATTTAAGTTTTTTTTTTTACAGAATTTTATGCAAGATAGACTTTAATATGACCATAAGTGTGAGGCACCGAATAAGATTTTGTAGCGGGTGGAACTCATCTGTTTTTCTTTCCGATCAAAATAAGAAGTAACATAAAATCAAATAATCAACTCAAAACAAAATGGAATTCGGATCATCACTGTACTGCAAGTTTAATTACTAAATTCAGACCGTTTGTTTAACCTGGCACAAATCTTAAAACGGACTCCATATTTCTAAATAGACACTGAATTAAGTTTGATCTGACTGAAAATAAATTTGAATTGTAAAATTGTAGGGCCCACTTATGCGGTACCTGAGACAATAATACTTAACAAAATGTGAAATTGCCCACTGGTAGAGGTGTCAATGGATATGGTAAGAATTGGGTGAAAGTATTTTTCATACCCGTTACAAATTGTTTTTATTCGTATCTTATTCTTATTCACTACAAATATTTTACACATACCCTATCCTTACTTGTTATGATTGTTAGATAATGAAACGGTAGCGAATAAATAACAAGTAATATTATTATAATAATTATCTTTATTATTTATTAAATAAAAGATTAAAACATATACATTCATTGTACACATGTATATTACTTTATTGAAAAAAAATTCATGATCATACTAAGTGCAACTAAACTAATTAAAGTACTTTTTTCAATTCTTATTAATATATGAGGAGGGATCAAGTTATAACAATTTTTGAGTTACAACAAGTTACCACAACTATTTTATATATTTTCAAAATCTAAATCGTCGATCCAAACCGTTAGATGTGATATCCACAATAAAATGTGCTTGGAGACTAAATTTTACATTTTTTGAAATTTTTTTACTATTTATTAAGATGGGTACAAAATTCAATGGTCTGAATTTGACTAGTTTTTGCACCCATCTTAGTAAATAGTAAAAAAATTCCAAAAAATATAAAATTTGGTCTCCAAGCACATTTTATTGTAGAAATCACATCTAATGATTTGGATCGACGATTTAGACTTTAAAAATATAGAAAATGGTTGTGGTAACTTTTTGTTACTCAAAAATTGTGTTATATATATAATTTTTTTATAATTATTTATCGAATAACGGATACAAAATAGACTTTACCAATATCATTCTCTGTTTAGATAACGAAAAAAAATCTTTATTCCTATTCATATCCGATAAGTTTACATAATTTTTTTTTTTTTACACGGACCCGTTTTATTGTACACCCATACCTACTGGAGTTGTATTGGAGTGCGTGTCTTCTCAAATATAATATGAAAAACGGACATTCCAGGTTAATTTCAGTGGAAATAAATCTGCTATGATCCTAATGGATTGTAGGGTCCTACGATTCCAAATCCAACTTTTCATTTTTTAAGTATTATGAATCTTCATAAAAGTTATTTTTATGCACGAATCTCAAAACAAATAAAAGGTTGGATTTGGAATCGTAGGACCCTACAATCTCTTTTAGGATCGTAGGAGATTTATTTCCAATTTCAGTCAGGTTAAACTTTTTTTTTTTGAGGTGCAGTCAGGTTAAACTCAATGTAGTATCTATAGAAGACATAGGATCTGTTTTGAGATTCGTGCCAGACTGTCAGGTTAGATTTTCACAGATCTCATGAATTGTTTTGGGCAACAAAAACAAGGAAAATATACACAACATATATTAAGCAGTTAGATATGCTAGAAATTATTTCCATCACATTGTAAATTCCAATGATCTACTTGTTAAAAACATTAATTAATAAACATTTACAAATGTTTTTTTGTTTTTGAAATCCTGATAGTGGCTATCAGTTAATATTTACAAATGTTATGTAAATGATTTCCAACATATATAACTGCGTACTAATATTATGTGTCTATTTTTTTTTTTTGTAAGTTTTGCGCAAAATATGTGAATAAATATTTTCGAACTAAATTAAAGCCAACTTATACATCAAATATTATGCATTAACCTCCACGAGAATGCATTACTAATTCACCAAAACTAAAAGATACTCTGTATCTTTTGCATGCGAATTAATTTTTTATTGCTAAATATAAAATATACATTCAATACATGTCAAATAAAACAGATACATGAAATATGTTAGAATTTGTGGGAAGAGGAATTAAGAAGAGAGGAAAGAAACAATTTGGATTTTGGAGTAAACTGAATGTTCTAATTTTATCTCTCATTAGTCCTTAAGAACTAATTAATTACATAGTATGTATAAGTAAGATACATGACCCATTAGGTCCAAATAGTAATTTGAATCAAACGTGACAAAATATTATCATTTAATTCTACTTGTATGCACTTGCAGTGTGTTATGTTTGGCGCCTATTGATGTTTTTAATCTATTATCATAATAATTTGGGATCCTATAATAATAAAATTTGAAAAACTAATATGTTTTCGAAGTGATTTTTTTTAGTGCTTATTAAAACAGATACATCACATATGCATAATGCGTCGAGAGTAAGGCTAGGGTGCTATTGCATAGAGGACTACGGTGCTACGGCTCAATATTCGAGTTTTTTTAAATCCTAACGGTCGATCCGAACCGTTCATCTTGTTCTCCATATTAATATGTGTTTGGAGACCAAATTTTACTTTTTTTAGAAATTTTTTACTATTTTTTTAGATAGTTAGAAAATCAAATATCTGAATAATGCATAATTTTTTAGATCAAGTGATTTTCTACCTATCTAAAAAAATAGTAAAAAATTTCTAAAAAATGTAAAACTTGGTCTCCAAACACATATTAATATGGAGAACAAGATGAACGGTTCGAATCGACCGTTAAGATTTTGAAAAGTCGAATATTGAGCCGTAGCACCGTAGCTCTCTATGCAACCTATAGCACCCTAGCCTTACTCATGCGATGAATACTATTAGAATGTATTTAGAGTTAAGAAACTACTGTCATCACATATCCATCATTCTGTTATTTAGAGTTATTTTAATTCTTCTTCAACTGTCATTTAAGATTGTTCAATATTGATTTTGTTCAGAGACTAAAGATCTAGTATCAAAATATTTTTTTGAGAACGTTGAAATTAGCTCAAGTACTAGTTGTTAAAAACCATGACGGGACATATGAATAGAGGCCTGATTTCATGTACCGGTTGAAATGTATGGTTTTCATAAAGTAACACTATACCAACTATACTATAAGAATATGTATTCATTCTAATTATGTTTGACAGAAAAATATTTAATGCCAAAGCAATTGGACTTTTCAATTAGAAAACGATAACTATCCATTATTGCACATTTATACTAGAATGAACAGAGCATTAGAGCTGTTGAGAAATAGAAATTGAGATGAAACTGGTTCAATTAATTTCAGAGTGTATTTTTTTTATTATATATATATATATATATTTTTTTTTTTGAAAGAAGTGGCCACACCACCGATTTCCATTAATATGAAAACCGAAAGATCATACATTGTTCTACAATCTTTAAAGAAATGTATTAATACACGCTGGGGCTCGAGGAGCAGTTATGTTACCGTTATTCTAATTTCTATAAGTGGTATGCCCTCTGTATATGTGTTTCAAGGTACCCTTGAATTTATTACTAAATCTAATGCTATGCTTGATACAATCTAAGCCCTTGATCGATGATGAAATTTAATCTGAGATCATTCAATATTTTCAACAAGAGCAATGAAGTTTTGCATTACAGTTTAATAATCATACATAATAAGCGGAGTATATTAATTCCTTAATAACCCCACACTAGTTAAATAAACCTCATCACAGAATACTCAAATCAGATATTTAAACCTAAGTATTGCTTTTGAACTTCCATTTTGATTTCAAATCGACCACCATTACTGTTATGTTATCATTGCTTCCTTTTTGGAGGGCCAGCTTGGACAGAGACTCTGCAGCTGATTGTGCGGCAGGATTGTTACCATGTTCAGGGATCTCTGACAATGCCAGAGTGTCATTCTTTTTATGCCACATCATAATTTTCTTGCGCGCTAAATCACAAGCTTGTTGATTTGATATGACATCCCATAGCCCATCACTTGCTAGAATTAGGCAATCATCATCTTTTGCACGAGGAAGAATTGTCGTTTCTGGTACGGGAGTTATCCATGGCTTCAGATTTTTATTCCCTGACAATAATTAAACGAAATAGTTAGTCAAAGTTGATAATTTTCATTATATGGGTTTGGTACAAAAGTATGTGCTCAGTCATTGCTAGTTCAGTAGATTTTATGCTAAATATGTTCCTTTTATTTTAGAAGTTGCCAATTATCGACATATTTCCCGCATACTGTATTTGCAGCAATTTTCATATACTGAAGAAAATGTACAGCCAAGGATCACATCATCAGCTTCAATGTTAAACTGCAGTATCAAATTATTATAGACAGCAAATGCTGTATTTTTGGGTCATTCAATTTGGTTATTCTATATGTTATTTTTCTTCTTCAAGGTTTTGAGTTAATCATGCTTTGTATTGGGTCAGATTCAGCTATTATTTTCCAATTTTGAGGAGAGGATGGTCAAGATCATTGGCAAATTCACTAGCCTAACAGAGGTCTTATTGAACTGGTAAAATTTTGAATTTCAAATCTGTTGGGTACTGGGTTGAGGCTAATCTGGTTTTCTGGTTGGTCAGGTTCAGATCGGATTAGTCTTTATTGATGGTTGTTGACTGATTCTGATCGAATCAAGCTAAAAAATATTTATCTTGCTTGGTTTAAGATATAGGTTGTTCACGGGTGTTTGCATTCGGTCAGTCAGATTTTGCCAGTTCTAAAAAACTCTTTGAAGGAAAACAGCTAATTAGTCCATACAAATTTAAACACACAACTAAAGAAAAAAGAATCAATGTAACATTGAAATAGAAAGTAAAGAAGAATGCACTTCTACAAGCCTTAAGCTTTTCTATCTGAAATAATAATCAAGCAATTTACAACCATTGATAGAATAACAACAGAAACTCACATACCGATGCAACGGGACATAGCAAGAACACCAAATACACGGTAGCCATTCCACCATACCACCTTCCCTTCCTGTGCCTCTATTCTCGCATAATCTTCTTCTCTCTCTGGCTGTACACTTAACAAAATGAATTTTTGACTGGTACATAGCCAGCATATGCGCATCATCAGATTTTCACTTTAATTTTTCTTTTATGCTAGATGTTTTATGGAGAGAGTTCATAGTTTTTTTTTTTTTAAGGTTTCTTTAATAACATCTTGTATATTTACTCTTATATATCTGTAAGGAAATAATAAAGCCTTACTTTATGATCTACGGATAGAGGTATGGCCTGTTTGCCACGTGAAAGGACTGCACGGGAATCGCCACAGTTTGCGACTATAACATGAGATGAGGTAACAACTGCTACAACAGCTGTCGATCCGACATTCTCAGGTGCAAACAGTTCCGATTCTTCATCAACCTTCTTGAAAGAATCTGAAAAGACTCTCTCCCACTCTTTCTTCAAATCAAAATTAATCGTGCCGCTTGAATTTGCCTCTTCTACTTTGTTTAGTTCTTCAGTTAGTGCCAGGTGGATTCTGTCCCGGCAATAATTTGCGATCTACAATATTTGAAAATGAGGAAAGTTACTTGTTAACTTCTTATTATTTTAATCCCATGTTTCATTTTTCTTTTGCTTGATTCAATTCCCGTGCCAAAATGGTGCAGTTCCAATAATTTGGGGCCCAATATAGTCGTAATATTAACTGCACATCCAAGATTAATCAACTGGGGCTAAATTAGATTAATGAAAGTTGTAGTTAGAATTATATATATATATATATATATATATAGATGGGCTATGGTACATTGCAATGTATAGTCTTTTTTATACATTGGACTATAAATCACGTAATTCAAAGTTCAAATAACCGATCCAAACCGTTCATCTTGTTGTCCATATTAATATCTGTTTGGAGACCAAATTTTACATTTTTTGAAATTTTTTTACTATTTTTTGAAATTTATTGAAAGTCGTTGTTTTCAGACAAATCTGAACCATAAAAAAACATCAATTTTCAATAAATCTAAAAATTTACGTTTAATTGAGTGATTAACGTGGACACCGGTTGAATCATAAGTCGAGCACAAATGGTGATCGTGAGCCTTACCTCTCTACGGAGAGATGTAGGTTCAATTCCAGCAAGAGGCATCCGAAAAAGTAAATGTTGGGGTTAAATAGAATTAGAAACCCAATTCATGAAGCTTTTTTATTTTGGTAAAATCTTTTAAATTTTGGAAATATTTGTCTAATAAGCTTAAAATTAAACATTAACCTCTTTAAATTTATACCTTCTACTATTATTTCATACTTACTTGAGTACCGCCATGTCCATCATAGACACCAAAGAAATGGGCAGTAACTTTGAAATTATTCAGATCATCTATTCCTTCTATTTGGGACTCCCGCGTCAGCATCCAAATAGGGACATAAAAAAACCCCGGCACCGTCACAAATGCATCCTCCATTACAGACCTCTTGCCACATACTGAGCTGCACCCCCAAAGAGGCTTACATTTAGACAGAAACACACTGAACTTTTTCTGTTTAACAAGAGCTGAACTGTCATGAATTTCAGACTCTTCGCTCAACTCTTTCATTGAGGACGTTGCCTCATTGCTGATTGCCGGTAGAACAGGCAATGGAATCAAAGTAGAGTCCTCGTCAAATTTTCCCTCGTATTCAGACCTTATAGGTCTCACATTTTCTGTATGACTTGAGTATCCAAGCATGCTGACGACACCTACACATTAAATTAAATATATGCAAAGCTTTATCATAAATTAGCAGGTTATTGACTATTTTTCACAAAACTTGACAAAGTAATTTTCTCTAGTTGTTATTTCAAAAGAACTGCTATCAGATTTCTCTAGTTCTTTGAAGAGGAGAATCTTTTCAACAATGTAACTGTGCTCCTCCTCTGAGTCAGGCGGAACACAAGCCATGGAGAAAATTAACAAAAAATACAAGAAACTGTGAGTAGTTAAATTGAATTTCTAAAACTTACCTATGCTTAAAAAATCAATCTATAGACTTACAACTTGTTAATGTTGCTTTGATGTTCACGGCTACTTGTCGTTCTTTCTTAGATAAGTAATTATCATGGTTTCTTAATTTGTTGGATGGGAATTATGATATTATTTGTTTCATAAATCCCCTGGAAAGAGAGGAGAAAGAGAGATTTCATATGGAGAGATTTTTTTTTTTTTTTTTGAAAAAAATGATGTTTTTAGGTCTCTTTTTATAAACCAGTAAAAGTCGGATTTTGAACACACGTCTTCTCGAGACTTAAATGCTCTCATACGGGGAATGTTTGTAATGACACGTGGGCCATTTCGTTCTCCATTTCTTGAAGAAATGAAGAAGCAACTTTTTTTATTTAACCGTTTCATTTCTTTTGAATCCAATCTAGGAATCATGGTCCTGGATCATCAGTAAATGCATAAAACAGCTGTCTACAAATGCAACAAACAACTGGTGATCCCTCTGCTTGGAGATGCTTTGAACGCCAATTTGATGTTTACTAGACCGAGTTCACCCTTGTTGATATGAAAAAGGGGAAATGATTGATAGTGTGAACATGTATTTACCGTGTTAAGAAACACTAAGATAAGAAGGTATTAATCAGTAGGAATGTTACCAACCAAAGATTAAATCTGTATCTTTATACATTGAATGCTCATGAGATGATGAGAAATAAAAAAAAAAAAAGTATTTGTAGTAATAGTTATCTTTTTTCTTTTAACAGAGTCAAGCTAATTTATTGTCTTCTTAAAATAACAGTTGAGTGTTTTGTTAAACGCAGTTAAATTTATATTAACTTGATGCATTAGTATCGATCGATCGTGAGAGGAGATCAGCTCTCAAGCAGCATTAATTCTGTGGCTTCCAACCTTTGTCCTTTTGCTTGGTGGCTCTATGAAATTAAATGTTTTACATATTTCCAACCTTGGTTTTCAAAGTGGTTTACATTGATATATATAATATATGTTGTTTGGATTGGATCAAACAATTAAATTTCTCGATTGTTGGTGATTTGATGAATTCCTATAAACTAATAAACTGCAACGGTAAGTGGGGTGACTGGATCAGCAAGGCCCATAGAGCCCAAACAAAAATGGGCCATACTATCCGCTGCATCTCAATTTGATTATTTCAGTTGACATAGGATTTATTTTATCTCATGAGGATATACAACAAATCTCCAAGTTGATAAATGCACATCAATTACTGTAAGTTCACAAGTCGCCCTTCATGAAAACTTTGTTGATGCCGCTTTCTTATTCTGGGTATTAAATTAAAGAGAAATATTCTGATCCCTTAAGTTATCATATTCGAGTGCGTCTTTTAACAGAAAAAGTTTTTCAATTTTGTCTAACTTCTATTTTTAGTATCCATATTCAAGATTTTAAAGTTTTATTTATAACATTTTAAAATGCTACTCGCAAGTATTTAAACCTCTATTTGTAAGCAATTAAATTTTAAATCTGTGTAATTTTAATTTCTAACTATTTTTGTTCTCAAACTAAAAAAAGAAAGATTATTTTACCCATGTTGCTATTGGCTCGTTCCACATGTTGGGTTGATATTAGTTCTGTAACTTCTGTTTCTAAGAGTTTTTATCTTGCACATCTAAGATAACTAGAATTGTTACTAAAATAATATGAAATTATCTAATTAGGGACACGGCCATATAGATAACTCTTTTCAATATTCAGCACCAAAATATCAAATTTGTATTACTTAGGAGTGAAAATTAAGAAATTATATAGTCAATGTTGTGGAGAATTTTTTCTTCTGTAAATTGGGCTCAGAGCATTGTTTTCTTGTCTATCTTATTTGATTAAAATGAACCAGTATATATAGCATGAAAGATGAACAACATACTACGATTAGTAGAACAGTTGCAATCCATAGTGAGTAGGGTTAAAATGCTTTATAGTTTTTGTATCTCAATTATATCTCACATTTTTATCTCTACTTTTAAAGTTTAAATAATTGATTCAAAGTGTTCAATGATCTCGATATTAAACATGTTTGGAGACCAAATTTTATATTTTTGACAATTAATTATTACTATATTTTTCAAAATTATTATTTTTGAATGGTCCGAAAATCTTTTAAAAAACAATAATTTTGTATCTATCTAAAAAATCGTAAAAAGTTTCGAAAAAATATAACATTTGATCTTCAAATACATTCAAAGTTTTGAACACTTCTAATTGACTGTTTGAACTTTGAAAATATAAATAAGAATGTGAAATATGATTATGACATGCACAAAAACAATATGGCATTTTAACCACTCATCTATAATATCAGTATAATTAATTACGCAACTGGCGACACGTTACCACATCCAGGGCCATTGATCCATTATTGCCGGAAAAAGGAGTGACCATACTTTATGAACGCTAATAGAGAGAGATTTAATTTTTTACTTCTTCATTCTTTTCTTTAGCATGAAATGAAAATAAAGAATCAAATTATTTCTAATGGTTTACACCAAATCTTAACTGGCGCCTTTCACACAGATAATAATTTCTGCATTCTTCTAATATCATCCCAATCAACAGGAACCTTTTCAACAGAGGATACGCATTCTTAAATCTACTAGGACTAGTACTGCAAACGACATGGTACATTTTTAAATGTTTAGTGTTGAGTAGAGGTTGGATAACGGGTACCCCGGGCTGGGTTTGGGTAACCCGTGGCGGATAACGGGTAGAACGGGTACTCGGGTAGAACGGACACGGGTAGACGGGTTTTTTTTTCAAAAACTCTACCCTATCCGTTTCATATCCGTACCCGTCTCGGGTTCACGGGTACGGGGGCCTGGCAGTCCGGTCCGGTCCGTTTTTTTTTCGGTTTTTTTTTTCTTCTATTTTTCTTCTGTTTTTTTTACAATGTCGTACGAATATTATTACGTGTTTATAATTCGACTTTTAAAATTTGAATAGTTCAATATCAAATAGTGTGTATATATATATACATAAAATTATCAAGTGACATCTTTATAATTCCTAAACAAATAAAATTTGTATTTATATATAAAAATTATTCGTGCGAAAATTTATATATTTATTCGGCTAACAAATCTATTTTTTTTTATTTCTTTACACGAGTCATTTTATTTTATTTTCAAATTCTCATTCTAATTATATAGTTTCATAATTTAATTATACCTCGAAATTTTTAGTTTACATTTTAAATTGATAATATATTTTCTAAACGTTCATTTTAAATTGATAATATATTTTCTAAACGTTAATTTATTTTTAATAGATTAAATAAAATATAAATAAAAAATATCTTAAATCAATTACTTTAAAACAATAAAATATAAAGAAAAAATTTATTAAAACAATTACTTTAAAAATAATTATGAATTATTTTAAAATAATAGATTAAAAATTAAAAGTTACCCTCCTCCTTTATTTTAGATTTGGGACCGACTATGTAAAATAACATAGGCGGAGTTCTAACTTTTTTTTTTTGTTAGTAATTCTTCTTTACAATGAATAATTTAAAAACTAACTGAAATGTTTAGAAATTATAATTTAAAAAATAACCATAAAGATTTAAAGAAGTTAGAAATTTATACCGACACTACATGTCTAGAAGTTTGGATTCATATACCATTGTTCACTCTCTTCCACACCATTTGAATCTGAATTAGCCCCGGGTCGCGGCTCGGTACCGCTTTTTTCAGTGTCGACTCCGGATGATGATTCTTGTTGATCTCGATGTTGATTGCGCTCATCAGCATCAATCCAATCTTTCAAGCACACAAGTCTCTCAAAAATATGTGCACCTAACTTACTGCGTTTGTCGAAGAGGATCATGTTCGCTGAACTAAAGCAACTTTCGAAAGGGACAGTTGACACGGGTACGACAAATACGTCGCCGAACAAAAATAAATCTAACATATTTTTCTAAACTATTAAAAATAAATCCGAATTTAAAAAATAAAATCTAACTTATTCAAAACAAATCTAATTACTTCACATATTCACAAATATAAATCTAACATCTTTTTCTAACCTATTAAAAATAAATTCGAACTTAAAAAATAAAATATAACCTATTCAAAACAAATCTAATTACTTCACATATTCACAAATATAAATCTAACATCTTTTTCTAACCTATTAAAAATAAATCCGAATTTCAAAAATAAAATCTAACCTATTCAAAATAAATCTAATTATTTCACATATTCACAAATATAAATCTAACATCTTTTTTCTAACCTATTAAAAATAAATTCGAATTTCAAAAATAAAATCTAACCTATTCAAAACAAATCTAATTACTTCACATATTCACAAAAATAAATATAACATCTTTTTCTAACCTATTAAAAATAAATTTGAATTTCAAAAATAAAATATAACATATTCAAAACAAATCTAATTACTTCACATATTCACAAAAAAATAAATCTAACATATTTTTTTAACCTATTAAAAATAAATTCGAATTTCAAAAATAAAATCTAACATATTCAAAACAAATCTAATTACTTTACATATTCACAAAAATAAATCTAACATCTGTTTCTAACCTATTAAAAATAAATCCAAATTTCAAAAATAAAATATAACATATTCAAAACAAAACTAATTACTTCACATATTCACAAAAATAAATCTAACATATTTTTTTAACCTATTAAAAATAAATTCGAATTTCAAAAATAAAATCTAACATATTCAAAACAAATCTAATTACTTCACATATTCACAAAAATAAATCTAACATCTTTTTCTAACCTATTAAAAATAAATCCGAATTTCAAAAATAAAATCTAATTACTTCACATATTCACAAAAATAAATATAACATATTTTTTTAACCTATTAAAAATAAATTCGAATTTCAAAAATAAAATCTAACCTATTCAAAACAAATCTAATTACTTCACATATTCACAAATATAAATCTAACATCTTTTTCTAACCTATTAAAAATAAATCTAAATTTCAAAAATAAAATCTAACCTATTCAAAACAAATCTAATTACTTCACATATTCACAAAATAAATCTAACATTTTTTTCTAACCTAATAAAAATAAATCCGAATTTAAAAAATAAAATCTAACCTATTCAAAACAAATCTAATTACTTCACATATTCACAAAAATAAATCTAACATTTTTTCTAACCTATTAAAAATAAATCCGAATTTCAAAAATAAAATCTAACTTATTCAAAACAAATCTAATTACTTCACATCTAACAAATCTAACATAAACTAAATAAATCTAACATATTCAATAAATCTAACAAATCTAATAAATCTAACAAATCTAATTACTTAACAAATTTAACAAATCTAACAATTCTAATTACTTAACAATTAACATTCAATAAATCTAGCATAAACTAAATTTACTCTACAAAAATAAATTAATTTAACTAACATTTAATTCTCGCGGAAAAATCTCGCGGGAGGTGACGAACTTCGTAATTTCGATACATTCGTAATTCCGTTTGCGTATTTGTAGAATGAATTAAATTTACAACTATATTTTTTTTAATAATAAATATAAAATTGAGAATAATAAAAATATTGAGATTGAGATTGAGATTGAGAGATGAAAATATTGAGAGAATGAGAGAATTAGATGTGAAATAATTGAGGAAGAGGGGTGTATATTTATGGAGATTTGATTGAAGGGGGAATAAAATTTGAAATTTAATAAAAAAAAAAAAAATGGGTACAACGGGTG
>CAXKVJ010000030.1:0-16923 GCA_964058855.1 Carex pendula | reverse complement strand
GTGTTGCACTTATATTTCCCTCTCATTGTGTTTTTCAGGATCTTCTCACGAAAGAGATAATTGGCTATGGTACTAAGCGGGAGGGACTGTATTATTTAGATGATTTGAAGACTGGAAGGACATATCTCTCAGAAAGTGTGGTAGAAGGTAGAAAGAATAAAGTTATGCTATGGCATAAAAGGTTAGGACACCCGTCATTTGGGTATTTGAGGAAAGTTTCTCCTCATCTTTTTTTTGGGAATAAATGAAAAGAATTTGTTATGTAAAACATGTGTTGAAGCTAAGAGTCATAGAATTTCTTATTATGACAGCACAAATAAATGTCTTGTTCCGTTTTATCTTATTCATACCGATGTGTGGGGTCCCTCTCCAATTTTGTCAAAATCTGGGTGTAGGTGGTATGTTATCTTTATAGATGATTGCACTCGCATGACTTGGCTTTATTTACTAAAGAATAAGAATGAAGTTACTAAGACCTTTCAATCTTTCTACAGTATGATCGAAACTCAATTTGAAAAACGGATTAAAATGATAAGAAGTGATAATGGAACCGAGTACGTAAACAAAAATCTTAGAGATTTTTTCAATAACAAAGGTATTATTCACGAGACCTCATGTGTAGGAACCCCACAACAAAATGGTATTGCGGAACGGAAAAATAGACACTTGTTGGAAGTAACTCGGTCATTGTTGTTTGAAAGCAAAGTTCCTTCTTATTTTTGGGATAATGCAATTACTTTTGCCACGTACCTAATCAATCGAATGCCTACATAAGTCAACGATTATAAAACTCCTTTGCAAACTCTTTCATCACATATAAATATACCATCTAGCTTAAATCTTTCTTCTCGCATCTTTGGGTGTACTGTATTTGTTCATATCTTAAAATCTCACCCTACAAAACTAGATGCTAATGCTGAAAAATGTGTGTTTTTGGGTTTTTGTTCATTTAAAAAGGGATATAAATGTTTAAACCCATCAACTCGAAAATTCCACACCTCCATGGATGTAACCTTCTTTGAAAATGAATTTTTCTTTGATAAAACCCAGTTTTTGGGTCAGAGGGAGACGGATACAAGTGACCAAAGTCTGTTTTTTCTGAACCCACCAAATATAGGTTCATCTCTTCCTATCCGAATTACCTTCCTAATCCGAATTCCATGCCTAATCTGAATTCCCTACAAAACCGAATCCAGAACCGAATATATGTTCATGCAATCCAGCACCAAATTCTCTTCCTAATCTAAATTCCCTTCCTAATCCAAATTCCCTTTCTAATCTAAATTACCTTCCTAATCCGAACTCTTTGCCCAAACCGAATCCATAACTAAATTCTCTTCCTAATCCAGAACCAAATTCCCTTCCTAATCTAAATTCTCTACCTAATCTGAGGTTCAATCCAGAACCAAATTCTGCTGCAGAACCAGTCAAAAATCTCGTATCCAGATCATATCACAATGACCTTGAACTTGGGTCATCCTCTTCAGGTATGAACTCGGGTTTGGATTTATGGATTGACTTAAATGAATTTGACTTGCATGAACGGAATGAAGAGATAATACAGTCCCAACCCGATGAGCCAATATCTCTAGAGGAGGATCCTCAGGTATGCGTTTCTCAACCAAGATTTAAATTACCACTTCGTATAAATAGGAGACAACCACCAAAGAGGTATATACAAGAGAATGTTTCAAGTGAGAGCATAAGATATCCCATCGCTAATTATACCAGTACTATAAATCTTGTAAAACCATTGAGAGCCTTTGTAAATCAATTAGCTGCTGTCACAGTTCCAAATAAACTAGAAGAAGCCTTGAAGGATAAAAAGTGGGTCCAAGCAATGGAATCTGAGATGAATGCCCTTAAGAAAAACTGTACCTGAAAACTAGTAGATCTACCAAAAGAAAAAAACACGGTGGGATGTAAGTGGGTCTACTCCATTAAATATAATGAAAAATGGGAGATTGATAGATATAAAGCACGATTAGTTACTAAGGGGTATACACAAGTTTATGAGATTGATTTTCAGAAAACCTTCTCACCTGTAGCAAAACTAAATACTGATCTCTTGCAGCAAACTTTGACTGGCCTTTACATCAATTTGATGTGAAGAATGCATTTCTACATTGTGATCTAGAAGAAGAGATCTATATGGATATGCCACCAGGATATGCAAATCATGAGTCAAGACCTAAAGTGTGCAAACTCAAGAAGGCGCTGTATGGACTCAAGCAATCATCCAGAGCATGGTTTGGAAGATTTTGCTCTGTAACTCTATTTATTTGTGATGAAATAATAACAAAGGGTGGGAAGGGAGATTCAAGGGCTTGTGTTTGTGTTCTTGTTTTACAATTCTAATTGACAGTTTTGTAATAATTTTGTCATTTCAAAAGCCAGTAGGCAGATACATGTTTCCTGGTACAAGGATAAAAGAAAAACCAGAAAATATGAGACACATCTAGGACAGTATATATCCTAATACTGTACTGCTGCTACAAATTAAAATTAAAACATTTCTGCTAACTCCAATGCATTTTCAAATTGAAGGTTAAGCTTGTTTGCAAGAAAATAGGATATGTAAACTCCATATAACTCCATCTATTTTTGCTAATCCATCTGCTGCTTCGTTCTGACTTCTGATCTCTCGGTATGAGGCAGTAGTAATTGGTTGACCATGGTAGATGAAAAATAATAAAATATTCCAAGTCCAGATTTCAAATTTGACTATTCACATCCCTTATGCTCATTAATTAGATAGTTTTAACTCCTAGTTACTTTTGTCTTTAAGTCAAAAGAGAAAAAAATCCTTTCACCCACCTTATTTTTTCTCTGATCATTTTCGTCTATTTTTCTGACGATCCGTGATGAATTTTACGAATCTGAAAATATGAACGTTTTTTACTTGATTTTCTCTTTCAAATGAGATACATAAAGAATAACTTTCGAGTTATATTTGTGTCATTTTTTTTTACCACTTCAAATCTCTGTGACTTTCATTTTTTTTATTTTGCTTTAGAATAATTTAAACATCTGTTTACAAGCCTTCAAATCTTTTGTACAAACCTAATGTATGAGCGTATAAACCTCATTAATAACACTTCAAATCTCTAGAATAAAGTATATAAACCTCATGTACAAAGAATTTAAACCTCAATAATAACATTTCAAAGCGTTTAAATCTCAACAATAACACTTCATGTACAAAGTTCATGTATAACGCATATAAATCTCATATACAAAGCCTTGAAAATTTTAATTGTTGTAGATTGAGATTTAAAAACTTGAAAATTTAAAGTTCTAATGAGTTTTATTTTGAAAAAAAAATAAATGACTTCAAAATTACTCAAAAGTATTTCTTCATGAATCTTAGTTGAAAGATAAAATCAAATAAAAAACGTTCATATTTTTAGATTCGTAAAATTCATTATGAATCGTCGAAAAAATGAATTAGAATGATCAGAGAAATTTTTTAAAAAAAAAGTAGGTGAAAATAATAATTTTTTTTTTTGGTTTGAAGACAAAAGTAGTTAATAGTTAAAATTTAATGTTTGGATCACGCTAGAAATGAAAGTTAGACAACATTGGAAGGTTTATTCTGTTAAACTATTTGGGATACACGCTCGGATATGATGGCTCACCAGACTTGAACATTTCTCTTAAAATAAATTAAGAAAATATGCGTGGATTGGATATAATATGGACATGTACGTATCATTTAAGTTCTCTATACTAAGGCATCGGAAAAAAGCTAACATCATCCCTAAATTTATTTTAAGCTATATAATTTATTATTGAAATTAAATTAAGAAAATAATCTAGACGCAATAATATTACTTATTTAAACTATGGACGATGAAATAGAAAAACTAGTACATACCAAAACAGAAATATCATTAAACTCTTTAATTATGCATTTTAGCAAGATTTAAAAATTTATAGGGTGACTTAATTAGCCACCTCCATTTCCTTTCTAGATCCATCAAGTTCATACTTCATACTGGTATTTCAAAAGTTACACACAGCACACACATCATTGGTTCATTATATCATACAACTCATCCAAATGCGGCTCTAACTCTGCCATCCAAGTAACCACCTCATCAACTTCATCTTTTGCACATGGTGCTTCAACCATAAAACCTCCATTTGCAATACAAACCTCCTCTTTAGATAGTCTTGCTTGTGGGTTTATTGGCATTGCATTTTCTTTGTTGGCCTCTGATGGAGATGGTTCCTTCCCAGTTAATTTTTGCACAACCAACATAAAATTTGCTGCATCCGTCTCTACAAACATATTCTCGAACTCTATGAATGTCACCTTGACTTTCTTAACTTGCTCTCCAGAATTTGCACACATGTTGAAGATCGAGAGATAGAGAGAGGAGAATAGAGCAGGCGCTGTGAAGCTTTTCAAAAAGAGAGAAAGAGAATTAGCTAGAGCAGTAACTTAGTGAGGAGATAATTGGGATCTGTAATTAATTAAGCTCGTGTTTGTGAGATTTGCGCTTATATATAGGGAGAGAGGAAGCGAGTTTTGAGCAAGGAACTGGGAAGGGACCCAGAAAACAAGTCAAAATCATCCTATGTAAGTGCTCTCACGTGACCAAAAAAAAAATCTGAGTTTTATGTTGCTTCCACTGTGAAACCGTTCCTGTTGAGAGTCACTGGCAGACGGGTCCATTAAGATTTAATCTGTCAGTGACTTGTATTTAATTGGGTCGCTAGCTTCTATATATATATAGAAATTATGTCACAGAGATTTGGGTTTCAAAACAAATGATTGTGACTAAAGCAGGTTTAAAGTGATCAGGTTCGGCTAACGCAAAATTGTTGCTATCATCAGAAACGCACACACACTTTACTAGTGTGTGTGTGTGTGTTTAAAGTAATCAGGTTCGGCTAACGTAAAATTGTTATACGTTGCTATCATCAGAATAAAGCGAGCCACACTGGGACAAAACAAGCAATACTAGTACCATGTTCTCCATTCTAACATAACACTGGACAAACCTGTTAATATCATATATGAATCTTCATTAGTTAATTAGAATTGATGGGTCAGAATATGTCGTCCAAATTTGTACCGGAATACAGTATTAAATACATATTAGTCATAAATGTAGAATACCTTTACCTTTGCTATTACATAATAATCTCAAATTGTTACTTTATTATGATGATATTATGAAATAGTAAGATTTTATTTTGACTCTAAAATTATATGTGTTCTTAGTTTTATACCAATAGTTGCAACTAATTATAATTATTTAACACGTATGATAATCTTATAATGATGTTATAGTTTTATTTTCGACTTTATTGGCATGTTCATATAATTAACAATGTTTTTTAAGTTTATGTAATCAGAGAAAAAACAAGTAGTTTGTGTCGAAAACCGATCTATTTACTGTGTTTTGCATAAATATGTATTTGACACTTAATTTTGTCTGTTAAAATATTTATATGTTGAATTATTTCACTCTTGAAGAATAATTACCCTAAATTTCTCCAAAACCTTACAATTATATATATGTTAAAATTTCAAGATTTTTTTATATATTTTAAGCATCAATAGAATTACTCTAAAATTGATCTGCCAAAGTTTGACAATAGGAGTTTAGTATTTCAATTTATTACTGGTGCTTAGTTTATTGTAAATAGTAAATAAAATAGGGACCTTATTGTAAATATTTGTTCCTTTGAAATTGTCAGAGAGTTCCGACTCACTGAACTTCATAAACATTGCCTATAATTAATTCTCATAAATTTTCGTACCTTCAAAATTTTTCCTCCACTGTTGAGCTGAACTTGCATTTAAGGCCTCATCCACAAAGGATTAGATCCAGTTAAAAGAGACTGGAGAACAAATAAAAACGCGTTTCCATTTTGCACGAGTTAATTAGAGATACAATCAAATTAGGCCAGGGGTATCTGTCTTTTGTGGGTTGTCGCTGTAGGATCACACGCTTGTGCTGTTTTGCGTTGGGATACCGTGCCACCTGGCAGTAAGAAAATGCTTAGAAAAATTTCTGAATGTCCTTCAACGTATCAGTAGGGCTGTCAAAAAAGCTCGCGGCTCGTGACTCGTCTCTAGCTCGCTCGGTAGTAGACAGAGCTGTTAATGAGCCAGCTCGGTTCAGGCTCAGGCCAAAATAAATGAGCTGAGTCAGAGATCAGCTCGGCTCGTTAAGCTACAGTGGATTTAGGGTTTAGCCCCGTATAATTTTAAGTCCGGTCCCATTTTCAAAGACGCAATTATGCAAAATTGATGTATTTTGGGCCTGAAAAGAAAGAATATGGGCTTCAGTTGCTTGAAAATGTATCTGCTGGACGATTTCTTAATTTTTTGAATGAGCTTTCTTATTTTTATATTTTTTAATTTGTATAATAGCAGCCCAATAAAGTCTAGCGAGCCAGCTCGTTAGCTCGCGAGCTAGCTCGGGCTGGCTTGTCACGAGCGAGCCAGGGGTTTTTGGCTTGGGTGACTTAGATCTAGCTCGCTCGGTCCAAGCTCGAGCCAAAATAAACGAGCCGAGTTAAGGTCCAGCTCGTTTACACCCCTACTCCAGCCCCAGGCCAGGTGTTTTCCCTTGAATAAAAATAGTTTTCATAAAAAACCAGTTGATCATATACTTGTAAAAGCAATGGAAAAAAACGTGCTGTGGTGTGCCGTGTCGTCACTAATATGCTGTGATTTTAGTCTCGTATTGTGCCGTGACTAAGTTAATTTTTCACGTATCGTACAGTGCTGTTATCAAAATGTTAAAGGGTGGTCACGCCACGCAAATCATGTTGTGCCGTGTCCAAACGTGCAAGGGCAGAGCCAGGATTTTCGTCAGAGGGGGGCAAAAAATTATCGAATCGGGTTTAAATAGCTCATCAGATTTAAGTCCATTAACTAATTGGGTACTCGATAAAAAACAATGCTTTGACTTATATTTTCCAATGTTTTGACTTGTAATTTCTAATGTTTAACTTATAATTCTAATTACCAATCATAATTTAAAAAAAATATTTTGATTTTAACACTAAATTTAACCCGAATTGCAAATCAAACAGTCAGAGGGGGGGCAAAAAAAATTCCAGAGGGGCAACGTCGATCGGTATCGATAAATCACCACTAAACTCGAAATCCTGGGGGGGGGGGGGGGGGGGGGGGGGGGGGGGGGGGCTGCCCCCCCCCCCCCCCCCCCCCCCCCCCCCCCGGTCTATGCTGGGTTCGCCCCTGCAAACGTGACTCGCGTGACAATTTGATCATAATTTAGGTTAGTTCATTCAAGATTCACTATTTTATCAAAATCTAACGGTCCTAATTATACGTGACTCGCATGACTACATGCCGTGACTAAATCTTTCGCATGTCGTGCTGTGTCAAATTTTATAAAAATAATCACGGTACGTGAATAGTCACTACACATTACACATGAATCACAGTGCATAACCAACATACATACCGTGTCATTCTGTATTATAACCATGCCGTTCCATGACAGAACTGACTCCACCGTGTCATTTTTCCCACTCTAGCGATCACTATACTTGGGCATTCCAGTGGGTTAGGATCCCCTAAAGTACCCAATCTTTGGATTTTGAATCGAGACTGTCCGATTCAAATCCGTCGTTCGAGATTGTTTCGTGATTCGAATTCAACTCTCGGGATGTGTGCACTCCACTACGGATAAATTATCATGGATTCGAATCGGACGGTTCGGATTGAAAACCCAAAGATTGAGTTACTTCACTGGATCTGAACTCCATTCCAGTGGGAATACAGGTTGGCAGTGTATGCCATCTGGCAAAACGGAAATGCGTTTGAAAAGTTGCAACAAGTGTGTGACGAGAAATGAGGACAAGTACAAACATTTTTGACGTGACACGCGAGGAATAAATAACGTGGAGAGAGAAACAAAATGGTGATTGACTCCGAGTCTATATTTGACTGTTGTTAATTTTGATTGGTTGCATTCTATATTTGACTGTTGTTAATTGGATATCCTGTCCTACTATCAGATAAGAATATGATATTCCAACTTTCAAAATTTCCAGCTAGCGCATGTAAGAAGAGGGAAATTTTTTATTCATAGAAATTATTAAATTTAAACGTATAAAAATAGAAAGAGTATATCGTTTTTAATAAATATAGAGAGATTTGAGTCATGAACACTGGCAGATCCAGTAAGGAATTGGGGTAGGCACTAGCCTACCTCTGGATTTAAAATTTTATTTTTGATTCAGTACTAATTATTCAGTGTGGCTACCCTTGAAACGATGTAGTGCTTACCCCTGGTCTGCGCTATTCTGATTCTTGAATCGATTCCTTATGTACTTTGCTCAATTTTTTTTTTTTTTTTTTTATGACTGTGATGCTCTATTTCGTAAATATAATGAGGGAGAAGAAGAAAACAAGAAATATTTGACGGTGAAACCTATCATTACAATTCTAAGAAAATGGACAGGCAGAACTTTTTGAACATTTTATTATTCAATACATATATTTCGGTTAAATTTTTATCTAAGTTTTAACTTCAATTTACTAATTTGCTAAGAACAGGTCCACTTTAAATTGTGCCAAACAAATTTTTAATTAGCATAGAAAAAATATTTCATTACGGTACCAATCGATTTCATGATTTTAATATATTTTTAATAAACATAGTTATAGGAATTGAGTTGCAATTGTGTTGCTGATAAGTTAATGGGTTTGAACCCGATTAGCTATTTAAACCCGATTAGTGCCCTACCCTGACAGAAATTCTGAATCTGCCCCTGGTCATGGAGTATGATCCAAAATATATGGATCTAACTTAATGATCTAGATTCAAATATTATGTTTTTTTACAATCATTTGTGGACCAGAGCTTGATTTTCCTCTAATCGGACGGTCCAGATCCAAACTAAAAAATAATAATATAGATCTGAATTATTAAGTCCGATCTATAATATATAAATCGAAGTCAATAAATTAAATTTTAAATATTCGTTAAAAATGATACACTATTTTTATATTCATACATCTTATTTTAATAATTTATGCGGATAAAAGAAATTTCTAAGAATAGTACATTATTTAATCTTCTTTCTTGACTAAAGAAAGAAGGGATTAAAAAAAAAAAGGCAAAAGAGCCTTTGAAAAGGTTCACATCCTTTATGTCAAAAAAAATTTAGTAAGCATTCTAATAAATCAGAATTAAACAAACATCATCCAACTTTTCAAATTTGAGTTTTTACCGTACTATTCTCACATCCTATTTTTACACACTAACACGACTATCACTATTATCGAATTAATTATTTCATTGAATCATATATATGGCATAAAGTTTTGATGGAAGACTTCAAATGAACCAGCTATTATCCATACAATTAATTGTCATGGTAGTCACTTTAGGAAACATGACTTTTAAATCGAACCAGCTATTATTTTTATTTTTTTGCACAAAGTATGGCAATGCATGAAAAATAGAGGCTTTGGCCGTCCTTCAGGGGTGGAAACGGATCGG
This sequence comes from Carex pendula, assembly GCA_964058855.1. Classification (NCBI taxonomy): domain Eukaryota; kingdom Viridiplantae; phylum Streptophyta; class Magnoliopsida; order Poales; family Cyperaceae; genus Carex; species Carex pendula. Next base: position 7,423 of record CAXKVJ010000030.1, on the reverse strand, counting down.
ATACGGAAACAGGTCCAAGTGGGAATATGTGGGGTCCTTGATCCAGATTTGCTGGAGAAGATCCAAAGTTCTAAACGAATGAGGGTCAAATTGAGGTACCAAATAAAATATCCCTCAGAACCAATATGGATTTTGTATCAAGTGGCTACGAAATTCCAAAGCCACCAATACCACTACCAACAAGTAATTGCTTAGCTACTTTCTTCGGCTATATACTTGCGTTTTTGAAAAATCAACGACGGTTAAGCCCTCATTTATATTAACATTAATCGGTTACTTGGACTATTTATTTAGTCTAATTTGTGTATATATGTAACAGGAGGAATAATGTGTTGGGAACTTTGCAAATAACTTTTTTTATTATAATATATTCAGCGCCAACCTTCAGGAAAAAAAATACAAGTTAGGAAGTCCAGACAAGTGACAACAGAGACATCCATTAATTCATGCATCCTCTAAAGTACCCAATGCATTTATAGTGTAACTAACCAAACAAAATTACTTAGCAACTTAATTAATTAAGTAAAGCATTAAACTAAGTGTGTGTGTGTGTGTTTGTGTGTATATATATATATATATATAGAGAGAGAGAGAGAGAGAGAGTACGGCTAACACGCTTCCACTAGTATATCAACAATATGCTTCCGGTCTTTAAAATCTATCGAATCGGCTTCAAATGACAAATCCGAACCGTTGAAACCACTCTTCTTAATGAGCGCTTCGTTTTCATATAAAAAAAATTTAAGTTTCGAATTTATTTACTATCAAGTCAAGTGGTCAAAAAATGAGCAAAATAGCGCATTAAAATACGCACAAAATCCTTCATATTTTGATCACTTAACTTGATAGTAAATAAATTCGAAACTTAAATTTTTTTATATGAAAACGAAGCTCTCGTTGAGGAGATTAGTTTGAATGGTTCGAATTTGTCATTTAAAGCCGATTCGATAGATTTTAGAGACCGGAAACATATTGTTGATATACTAGAGGAAGCGCGTTAGCCGTACTCTCTCTCTCTCTCTCTCTCTATATATATATATATATATATATGAGTCCAATCATTGGTTCATTAATTCTAACAAATCATCTAAATATGGTTCTAACTCTACAATCCATGAATCAACCTCATCAACCACATCTTTTGCACCTTCTGCTTCAATTTCAAACTCTCCATTTGCATTACCATCCTCTGCTTTGTATGCTTGCGCTACTTCCGTCGATGTATGTTTGTTGGGTTTTGACAGTTCCTTCCCAGTTAATTTCTGTGCAAGAGACATGAAATTTTCAGCATCAGTGTTGACAAATGTAGTCTCTATGATTGTAACCTTCACTTCCTTGATCAGTTTATCTCGCGACATGTTGAAGACTGATCAATATATAATGGATCAGATCCAGTGGTAAATGATCTATTTATAAGTAGCAATTTTGTTTGCAAACTTTTTAAGACTGAGCTGTGAATATTTGAAAAGCTATATATGTAAGGAACTTGGAAGGAAAACTTTGACTAGTTTGCATGCAAGATAGTCAACCTCATGTTTTCCTTCCAAAATGGAAAAAAAAAAAGAAAAAAAAGAAGAACACATCAGTATCATGCTATGCAAGCGCTCAAATATTATGACCTGTCATTATACTAGTATAATGCAATTGTTCCATTGATTTAATAAAAGTAGTGGCTAAGGGAATCTTGTCATGAAGTTGACAGAAGCACTCCTAATCCTTAAAACTAGCGTCTCTGATGGCACGAATCTTGACACAGGTCCAATGATCCATATCTTATCAAAATGAAAAAAATGTTGTAAATATATTCTCTATAATCTTAATAAACAGCCTTGTATCAAACTTTGGATTAATAACGTACGATTATGAAATTATTTATTCGTTAAGTTACTTGAAAAACTAACGGTTTTAATTTTATCGATATTTAATTGGTGAAAGTTTTTAAATTGTTGCAAAATTTGATACATGGTCAACATAAATGAAATATCTACAAATTTTAGTTTTAATTGGAATAAGCTTTTGACCACACCCTCACAGTGCAGTTGTACTGGCACCAGTTACGTACAGAAACATCTGCTTCAGCGTACCAGAAAAAAAATAATAAAATGTTGACCAATGGAAATTACGGTTTCGCAACTGGTTGACCTATAGCTAGCTAGATGAAATAATTCTAAGTCCAGATTTGAAATTTGACTATCCACATCCCTCATGCTAGGTCATTAAATGCTGTCTCCTGTGTACAAGTGTATTACTATTAACGAAAGAGACATCTGAGATTTCCTGTGACAAACGTTGTAAACTAGTAATTAACAGAAACCCATCGCATGCTTTAAAGTTTAAAGAGGTCAAGATGTCAATCCAGCTGGTTTTATAAATATCAAGAAGAACATGTACAGCTGTCAAAATTCCAAGGACAATTTTAATTCAGTATATCCAAATGCATAATGTTTTGAATACTTATCAAGGATATTACCGAGTGATATAAATGTAGAAAATTGAAAAGTAGCTAGGAGTCTAGGAGAGAAACACTGAATAGCGGTACGGAAAGGATAATTAATGATGAGGTGAAATCCGAAAAAAGACCCAAGCTTGTCAGGAGACCTTTTAACAAATGTCATAAGTATGTTCATACAGATCATAATATAACCACAAAATAAAACATAACTCTTAACTTCCAAACAACAAAACTATATGCAAACAAAGCATGTTATATATATATATTCTAATCATAAAAGCATAATTAATGATGAGGTGAAATCCGAAAAATGACCCATGTTATTTTCTTTATTTTAAGTGCTTTCTTTGATTTTTTTCGTAAAATTAAGAAAATAATCTAAACCATAATAATAATTTTTTTAAGTAATAATATCTCATTCGAATTTTGAACCTACAATCTCTTACACAGATAGTATTGTCTTTGTCACTCTGATTGATTCTTGTACCATAATAATATTAAATTTTTTCTTTTTACAGATTACTCATACATAGATTCCTTGCGATAAAATAGAGGAACTAGTACATACCAAAATAGAAATATCAAACTCCTATATATATCTAGTACTACTACTCGTTCAAAAAGTTTGCACACACATCAATCATTGGTTCATTATATCATACAACTCATCCAAATGCGGCTCTAACTCTGTCATCCAAGCAACCACCTCATCAACTTCATCTTTTGCACCTGGTGCTTCAACCATAAAACCTCCATTAGCAATACAGACCTCCTCTTTAGATAGTCTTGCTTGTGGGTTTATTGGCATTGCATTTTCTTTGATGGCCTCTGATGGAGATGGTTCCTTCCCAGTTAATTTTTGCACAACCAACATAAAATTTGCTGCATCCGTCTCTACAAATATAGTCTCTAACTCTATGAATGTCACCTTGACTTTCTTATTTTCCTCTTGAGAATTCGCAGACATGTCGGAGAGAGAGAGAGAGAGAGAGAGAGAGAGAGAGAGAATTGGTTCTGGATTTGAAAACTCGTGTGTTTTGGGATTTGAAGTTACATATATATAGACAGAGAGAAAGGAAGCGAGTGTTGACTTATGATGTAGCTTGGGAATGCTTGGAGGGGGAGACTCAGAGAAGAAGTAAAAAACATGCTACGCAAGTGCTTCAATTTGACCAAAACAAAGAATCTGAGTTTTTTTATTGCTTTTTCTGTGAAACTGTACCGGTTATGAGTCACTGACAGATGGGTCCACCACTCCACTGAGATATAATTAGTATAATTGGAACTGTGAATTTGTAATGGGACCTACTGACATCAGTGACTTGTAATTAATTGGGTCATTTCTATATATACAAGTTATATATGTAACAGAGATTTAATTTGGATTTGAAAACAAATGATTGTGACTAAAGCAGTAATGTAACTATGATTAAAGTGAGCAGGTTCGGCTGATAATGCAAAGTTTTGCTATCATCAGAATATAATTAACGAGTCATAATCGGACAAAGCAAATTAGGAGAACAAAAACAACCGCGTACGGCGAATGGAATTCACATCCTCTGAGATATCTCAAATTTTACGTGACTTTTTGGAAAATCTCAACCGTTGCAATACGTTCTGCGCGAATCTCAAAGCCAAAATAATACTGGCCCCTACGTTACCCCCGAATAGGCACCGGACACGTCGTCACGCAAAATATGAGATATGTCAGAGGATTCGCACTCATCTATTTGCACGAGTTTAAGTGTTTGATCTAATCAAATTAGGCCAGGGTTTTTTTGTCTTTTGCGCCTCTAGTATCACTATCACACGCTTGTTTTTTTTGTTTTTGCGTTGGGATACCGTGCCACCTGGCAGTAAGAAAATGCTTTGGAAAATCACTGAATGTCCAAGTGCTTCCCCCTTCGGCCCATTTTATTAATACCCTTCAAAAAAAAAATTTAAAAATGTCCTTGTATTTGATACTTATTTAAAAATGCCCTAACTGGCGTAGGAGTGGTTCAAAAAACTCAGAAGACTGCCCCTGCTCAGGGCAGTCTGATTTTTTTTAGATCTTAATATTTTTTATTTAAATTTTCTTGTTTAGAGTGTATGCCTAAAAATAAGGCATTTAATATATTTATGAAGTTGTCGTAACTCTTTATAACTTTGATTTGATTCAAAAGATACATATTCATATATATATATGTATTATTATATTATATACACATATATATACATGTATTATATTTTATATACATATATACATATATTATATTATATTATATATACATATACATATATTATACATATATTATATTATATATATGTCCGGGAGTTCCCCCTGGGCAATATTCGGATCCATCTCGTTCCCTCCTTTTCGAAAAGTAGTCATACTCCCAAATCTGATTTTCCTAGTCAAAGTTATGAATGTTTAAATTTTTTTCAAAAGCTAAACTTTGAAAATTCACAACTAAATGTAGAAAAATTCAAATAAATTGAAATTTATGTCAATTCTGTGTATTTTTTTAATGCTCTACATGCTGGTGTAATCACTTTTACAGTTTGGTCTCTGTATCAATCCATACTTGCTGATTTACCAGCAGAGGTCAAATTTGATATACATATACATATATTCAGTGTTTTAAAATGCGGCCGCATGCTCCGCATTTGCTCCGTATTTGCGCCGTCGCATTTGCAGCGACATGGACTATATATATATATGTATATATAATATATTATATGTATATGTATATATATATGTATATGTATATATAATATAATATATGTATAATATATGTATATATAATATAATATAGAGGTTGGCTACTATACTTATATAAGCATATCCCCACATATGCTTATAACTCATTTTTGTGTTTCCAATGTCCACACCGTCGATCTAAACCGTTAGATGTGATCTCTATATTGAAATGTGCTTGGAGACCAAATTTTATATTTTTCTGAAATTTTTAATATAGAGATCACATCTAACGGTTCAGATCGACCATTTGGACATTGAAAACACAAAAAATGAGTTCTAAGCATATGTGGGGATATGCTTATATAAGCATAGTAGTCAACCTCTATATATGTGTATATAATATAATAATACATGTATATATATGAATATGTATCTTTTGAATCAAATCAAATTAAAGTTATAAGGAGTTACGACAATTTCATAAATATATTAAATGCCTTATTTTTTGGCATACACTCTAAACAATAAAATTTATATAAAAAATATTAAGATTTAAAAAAAAAAAAAAAAATCGACTAGACCGCCCGGCGCAGGGGCAATCTGCTAGAGCCTGCAGCACCTTAAAAAAAGAAAAAGAAAAAAAAAAGATCAGACCACCCCAATGCCTGGCAGTTAGGGCATTTTTAAATAAATACCAAATACGAGGGCATTTTTAAAATAAATTTTTTTTGAAGGGTGTTAATAAAAATGGCCGTTCCCTCTTAAACTAGTTATTAGTTGAAGAAAAACTTTTACCTGTCAGTTTCACATTTTAAGGAACACGTGTCTCTTCTTTTGGTTTTGCATTGCTAGTTATTGTATTTGTCATTATATTTCGTGTTCACAAAAAGAACACTTTAGTTCAACTGTTTAAGAAGGTGAAGTACATTTTTTTTTCTCTTAAAAAAATATTGATATCTAAGAACTAAAATTAAGTTGTAAAAAATTTCTTTAGTATTTAAATAAAAATTGTATTCCAACTTGGACTAAAGTTCACTTGACAATAATTCTATTTATTAGAAGTTAGTATATAAAATTTCCAAGGAAGGCATATTCAACAATTATTTTATGCTTGCTTATACACAATTGATTTAGTGTTCCAATTATGTTTCACTTTTTTTTTTAAAGTACAATCTAAATAAGAGGAGGTTCGTATGCCTTCAAATTTGTATCTTCATTATGCTTCTACTTTTAAAATTTTAATAAATCAAAATTTAAAACGTAAATTTCAAAATAAAATAATTAGATATGATTTAAGTCATTTTTTATATGCACACATAAAAAATCATTATATTTCGATTTTATTTTTAGTTGTATCAAGAGCTTGCAAAAATATATCGATGTGGTTAAATTCTGGACGTTGATTATTTAACTTATTGATTTATATAAAATAAAAACTGAGAAGTGATAATTTGTTATGTGCATGTAGAGAAAATAATGTAGATCGCATCCAATGGTTTTATTTTGTCATTTAAACTTTAGAAAAATATTAGAAATTTAAAAGATGGTTGCATGAACCCTCCTCTCTGAATAAATAGTAAAAGGTTTTCAAAAAATATAAATTTGATTTCCAAGTAAATTTTAATATGGAGATCATATTGAGTGATTCATCACCTTTTTTAACTTTAAAAATAAAAATAAAAATGTGGAGCACAAAAAGATGGTAGCATTTGAGCTCTCCTCAATATAGTTATTATTTGCTTATAATAGATAAAACAACTGAATTGTGAAAGGAGGATCATACAAATAGTTGACTCCATCTCAAAGATAAGTAGGGACAATGGCTATTTCTCTCTCTATAGTATTTTTTTTTTTTTTGGGTAAAAATTGAAGATCAAGTCATTTAACTATTTAATATCCATAAGTTATATTTTTTCATTCAAATTTTGAACATGCAATTTTTCACGCTGAGAACAATCATACCATCTTTGTCACCAGATCAAAGACCAATTATTTTCTCTCTATGATATTTTGAAACGACAATTTTTGCAACGGCTAACGGGATTAATTTAAATAGCCGTCATTAGAATCACGCATGGTTAATTTGCATTATTTGGTGAAATTGCTTTTCCAATATTTCACATAGTTTTCTTTCCAATAGAGCAAATTATTAGTTCCATCCCATCTATATATATATATCGAAAAAAAAGAAGTGTAATGGTGACAAATTGATTTTTAATTTCTAAAAATAATATAGAAGTTGCAAAGAACAGGGTTAGAGATTTGTATGATACCGCAAGATGCTCCAT
>CAXKVJ010000029.1:12500-22111 GCA_964058855.1 Carex pendula | reverse complement strand
TTGTACTAGGGTTGTAAATGTCCTATTATTTAGCTATATAGATACACTAGTAGAGTGCTCCAAGCACCTTCAATTATAGTGTTGTATTTGAGTTCTCCAAATATCTTAAATTGGAATGTTGTATTAGGGTTGTAAATATCCTATTATCTTGCCATATAGAGACACTATTAGAGTGCTCCAAACACCTTCAATTGGTGTGTTGTATGAGGGTTGTAAATGCTCAATTATCTTGCCTTATAAAGACACTATTAGAGTGCTCCAAATACCTTCAATTGGAGTTTTGTATAAGGGTGGTAAATGATCTATTATCTTGCCATATAGAGACATTATTAGAGTTCTCCAAACTCCTTAAATTAGAATGTTGTATAAGGGTTGTAAATGCTCTATTATCTTGCCTTATAGAGACACTATTAGAGTGCTTCAAACACCTTCAATTGGAGTGTTGTATAAGGGTTGTAAATGCTCTATTATCTTGCCTTATGGAGACACTATTAGTGTTCTCCAAACTTCTTCAATTAGAGTGTTATAATAGGGTTGTAAATTCCCTATTATCTTTCCATTTGTAGATCTACAATGCTCCAAACACCTTCAATTGTAGTGTTGTATAAGGGTTGTAAGTGCTCTATTATCTTGCCTTACAGAGACACTACTGGAGTGCTCCAAATGCCTTCAATTGAAGTGTTGTATAAGGGTTGTAAATGCTCTATTATCTTGCCTTATAGAGACACTATTCGAGTGCTCCAAACACCTTCAATTAGAGTATTGTACAAGGGTTGTAAATACTCTATTATCTTGCCCTATAGAGACACTGTTAGAGTTCTCTAAACACCTTCAATTAGAGTGTTGTAATAGGGTTGTAAATTCCGTATTATTAGGGCTGTAAATGCCCTATTATCTAGCCATCTGCAGAAACTACTAGAGTACTCCAATCACCTAAAACTGGAGTGTTGTACTAGGGTTGTAAATGTCCTATTATTTAGCTATATAGATATATTAGTAGAGTGCTCCAAGCACCTTCAATTATAGTGTTGTATTTGAGTTCTCCAAATATCTTAAATTGGAATGTTGTATTAGGGTTGTAAATATCCTATTATCTTGCCATATAGAGACACTATTAGAGTGCTCCAAACATCTTCAATTGGTGTGTTGTATGAGGGTTGTAAATGCTCTATTATCTTGCCTTATGGAGACACTATTAGAGTTCTCCAAACTTCTTCAATTAAAGTGTTATAATAGGGTTGTAAATTCCCTATTATCTTTCCATTTGTAGACAGTACTACAATGCTCCAAACACCTTCAATTGTAGTGTTGTATAAGGGTTATAAATGTCCTATTATTTTGCCATATAGAGACACTATTTGTGTTCTCCAAATGCCTTCAATAGGAGAGTTGTATAAGGGTTGTAAATGCTTTATTATCTTGCCTTATAGAGACGCTATTGGAGTGCTCCAAACACCTTCAATTAGAGTATTGTATAAGGGTTGTAAATACTCTATTATCTTGCCCTATAGAGACACTCTTAGAGTTCTCTAAACACCTTCAATTAGAGTGTTGTAATAGGGTTGTAAATTCCGTATTATTAGGGCTGCAAATGCCCTATTATCTAGCCATCTGGAGAAACTACTAGAGTACTCCAATCACCTAAAACTGGAGTGTTGTACTAGGGTTGGAAATGCCCTATTATTTAGCTATATAGATACACTAGTAGAGTGCTCCAAGCACCTTCAATTATAGTGTTGTATTTGAGTTCTCCAAATACCTTAAATTGGAGTGTTGTATTAGTGTTGTAAATGTCCTATTATCTTGCCATATAGAGACACTATTAGATCGCTCCAAACAACTTCAATTGGTGTGTTGTATGAGGGTTGTAAATGCTCAATTATCTTGCCTTATAGAGACACTAGTGGAGTGCGCCAAACACCTTCAATTGGAGTGTTGTATAAGGGTTGTAAGTGCTCTATTATCTTGCCTTACAGAGACACTACTGGAGTGCTCCAAACACCTTCAATTGAAGTGTTGTATAAGGGTTGTAAATGCTCTATTATCTTGCCTTATAGAGACACTATTCGAGTGCTCCAAACACCTTCAATTGAAGTGTTGTATAAGAGTTGTAAATGCTCTATTATCTTGCCATATAGAGACACTCTTAGAGTTTTCCAAACTCCTTCAATTAGAGTGTTGTAATAGGGTTGTAAATTCCATATTATTAGGGTTGTAAATTCCCTATTCTCTAGCCATATGCAGAAACTACTAGTGTACTCCAAACACCTAAAACTGGAGTGTTGTACTAGGGTTGTAAATGCCCTATTGTTTTCCTATATAGATACACTAGTAGAGTGCTCCAAGCTCCTTCAATTATAGTGTTGTATTTGAGTTCTCCAAACACCTTAAATTGGAATGTTGTATTAGGGTTGTAAATGTCATATTATCTTGTCATATAGAGACACTATTAGAGTGCTCCAAACACCTTCAATTGGTGTGTTGTATGAGGGTTGTAAATGCTCAATTAGCTTGCCTTATAGAGACACTATTAGAGTGCTCCAAATACCTTCAATTGGTGTGTTGTATGAGGGTTGTAAATGCTCTATTCTCTTGCCATATAGAGACATTATTAGAGTTCTCCAAACTCCTTAAATTAGAATGTTGTATAAGGGTTGTAAATGCTCTATTATCTTGCCTTATAGAGACACTATTCGAGTGCTTCAAACACCTTCAATTGGAGTGTTGTATAAGGGTTGTAAACGCTCTATTATCTTGCCTTATGGAGACATTATTAGAGTTCTCCAAACTCTTCAATTAGAGTGTTATAATAGGGTTGTAAATTCCCTATTATCTTTTCATTTGTAGACAGTACTACAATGCCCCAAACACCTTCAATTGTATTGTTGTATAAGGGTTGTAAATGCCCTATTATTTTGCCATATAGAGGCACTATTAGTGTGCTCCAAATGCCTTCAATAGAAGAGTTGTATAAGGGTTGTAAATGCTTTATTATCTTGCCTTATAGAGACACTATTGGAGTGCTCCAAACACCTTCAATTAGAGTGTTGTATAAGGGTTGTAAATACTCTATTATCTTACCATATGGAGACACTCTTAGAGTTCTCCATACCCATTCAATTAGAGTGTTGTAATATGGTTGTAAATTCCCTATTGTTAGGGTTGTAAATGCCCTATTATCTAGCCATCTGGAGAAACTAGTAGAGTACTCCAAACACCTAAAACTGGAGTGTTGTAAATGCCATATTATTTTGCTATATAGATATACTAGTAGAGTGCTTCAAGCACCTTCAATTATAGTGTTGTATTTGAGTTCTCCAAACACCTTAAATTGGAGTGTTGTATTAGGGTTGTAAATGTCCTATTATCTTGCCATATAGAGACACTATTACAGTGCTCCAAACACCTTCAATTGGTGTGTTGTATGAGGGTTGTAAATTCTCAATTATCTTGCCTTACAGAGACACTATTGGAATGCTCCAAACACCTTCAATTGGTGTGTTGTATGAGGGTTGTAAATGCTCTATTGTCTTGCCATATATAGACACTATTAGAGTTCTCCAAACTCCTTCAATTGGTAGGTTGTAATAGGGTTGTAAATGCTTTATTATCTTACCTCATAGAGACACTATCAGAGTGCTCCAAACACCTTAAATTGGAGTGTTGTATAATGGTTGTATATGCTCTATTATCTTGCCTTATAGAGACACTATTAGAGTGCTCCAAATACCTTCAATTGGAGTGTTGTATAAGGGTGGTAAATGATCTATTATCTTGCCATATAGAGACATTATTAGAGTTCTCCAAACTCCTTAAATTAGAATGTTGTATAAGGGTTGTAAATGCTCTATTACCTTGCCTTATAGAGACACTATTCGAGTGCTTCAAACTCCTTCAATTGTAGTGTTGTATAAGGGTTGTAAATGCTCTATTATCTTGCCTTATGGAGACACTATTAGAGTTCTCCAAACTCCTTCAATTAGAGTGTTATAATAGGGTTGTAAATTCCCTATTATCTTTCCATTTGTAGATAGTACTACAATGCTCCAAACACCTTCAATTGGAGTGTTGTATAAGGGTTGTAAGTGCTCTATTATCTTGCCTTACAGAGACACTACTGGAGTGCTCCAAACACCTTCAATTGAAGTGTTGTATAAGGGTTGTAAATGCTCTATTATCTTGCCTTATAGAGACACTATTCGAGTGCTCCAAACACCTTCAATTAGAGTGTTGTATAAGGGTTGTAAATGCTCTATTATCTTGCCATATAGAGACACTCTTAGAGTTCTCTAAACACCTTCAATTAGAGTGTTGTAATAGGGTTGTAAATTCCGTATTATTAGGGCTGTAAATGCCCTATTATCTAGCCATCTGGAGAAACTACTAGAGTACTCCAATCACCTAAAACTGGAGTGTTGTACTAGGGTTGTAAATGTCCTATTATTTAGCTATATAGATACACTAGTAGAGTGCTCCAAGCACCTTCAATTATAGTGTTGTATTTGAGTTCTCCAAATATCTTAAATTAGAGTGTTGTATTAGGGTTGTAAATGTCCTATTATTTTGCCATATAGAGACACTATTAGATCGCTCCAAACAACTTCAATTGGTGTGTTGTATGAGGGTTGTAAATGCTCAATTATCTTGCCTTATAGAGACACTAGTGGAGTGCGCCAAACACCTTCAATTGGAGTGTTGTATAAGGGTTGTAAGTGCTCTATTATCTTGCCTTACAGAGACACTACTGGAGTGCTCCAAACACCTTCAATTGAAGTGTTGTATAAGGGTTGTAAATGCTCTATTATCTTGCCTTATAGAGACACTATTCGAGTGCTCCAAACACCTTCAATTAGAGTGTTGTATAAGGGTTGTAAATACTCTATTATCTTGCCCTATGGAGACACTCTTAGAGTTCTCTAAACACCTTCAATTAGAGTGTTGTAATATGGTTGTAAATTCCCTATTATTAGGGATGTAAATGCCCTATTATCTAGCCATCTGGAGAAACTAGTAGAGTACTCCAAACACCTAAAACTGGAGTGTTGTAAATGCCCTATTATTTTGCTATATAGATATACTAGTAGAGTGCTTCAAGCACCTTCAATTATAGTGTTGTATTTGAGTTCTCCAAACACCTTAAATTGGAGTGTTGTATTAGGGTTGTAAATGTCCTATTATCTTGCCATATAGAGACACTATTACAGTGCTCCAAACACCTTCAATTGGTGTGTTGTATGAGGGTTGTAAATGCTCAATTATCTTGCCTTACAGAGACACTATTGGAATGCTCCAAACACCTTCAATTGGTGTGTTGTATGAGGGTTGTAAATGCTCTATTCTCTTGCCATATAGAGACACTATTAGAGTTCTCCAAACTCCTTCAATTGGAGGGTTGTAATAGGGTTGTAAATGCTTTATTATCTTGCCTCATAGAGACACTATCAGAGTGCTCCAAACACCTTAAATTGGAGTGTTGTATAAGGGTTGTAAATGCTCTATTATCTTGCCTTATAGAGACACTATTAGAGTGCTCCAAACACCTTCAATTGGAGTGTTGTAGAAGGGTTGTAAATGCTCTATTATCTTGACATATAGAGACACTATTAGAGCTCTCCAAACTCCTTCAATTAGAGTGTTGTACTAGGGTTGTAAATGTCCTATTATTTTGCTATATAGATACACTTGTAGAGTCCTCCAAGCACCTACAATTATAGTGTTCTATTTAGGTTCTCCAAACACTTTAATTTGAGTGGTGTATTAGGGTTGTAAATGTCCAATTATCTTGTCATATAGAGAAACTATTAGAGTGCTCCAAACACCTTCAATTGGTGTGTTATATGAGGGTTGTAAATGCTCTATTATCTTGCCTTATATAGACACTATTACAGTGCTTTAAACACCTTCAATTGGAGTGTTGTATAAGGGTTGTAAATGCTCTATTATCTTGCCATATAGAGACACTATTAGAGTTCTCCAAACTCTTTCAATTAGAGTGTTGTAATAGGGTTATAAATTCCCAATTATCTTTTTATTTGTAGACACTACTACAATGCTCTAAACACCTTCAATTGTAGTATTGTATTAGGGTAGTAAGTTCCCCATTATTTTCCAACTTAGAGGCACTCCAAGAGTTCTCCAAACATCTTCAATTGGAGTGTTGTATAAGGGTTATAAATGACCTATTATTTTGCCATAAAGAGACACTATTATGTGCTCCAAATGCCTTCAATTGGAGTGTTGTATAAGGGTTGTAAATTCTCCATTATCTTGCATTATAGAGACACTATTAGAGTGCTCCAAACACCTTCAATTGGAGTGTTGTATAAGGGTTGTAAATGATCTATTATCTTGCTATATAGAGACATTATTAGAGATCTCCAAACTCCTTAAATTAGAATGTTGTATGAGGGTTGTAAATGCTCTATTATCTTGCTTTATAGAGACACTATTAAAGTGCTCCAAACACCTTCAATTGGAGTGTTGTATAACGGTTGTAAATGCTCTATTATCTTGCCTTATAGAGACACTATTAGAGTGCTTCAAACACCTTTAATTGGAGTGTTGTATACGGGTTGTAAATGCTCTATTATCTTTACTATCTTGCCATATAGAGACATTATTAGAGTTCTCCAAACTCCTTCAATTAGAGTGTTATAATAGGGTTGTAAATTCTCTATTATCTTTCCATTTGTAGACACTACTACAATGCTCCAAACACCTTCAATTGGAGTATTGTATTAGGGTTGTAAATGCCCCATTATTTTGCAACTTAGAGACACTCCAAGAGTTCCCCAAACACTTTCAATTGGAGTATTGCATAACGGTTGTAAATGCGCTATTATTTTGCCATATAGAGACAATATTAGTGTGCTCCAAACGCCTTTAATTGGAGTATTGTATAAGGGTTGTAAATGCTTAATTATCTTGTCTTATAGAGACACTATTGGAGTGCTCCAAATACACCTTGAATTGGAGAGTTGTATAAGGGTTGTACATGCTCTATTATCTTTACTATCTTGCCATATAGAGACACTATTAGAGTTCTCCAAACTCCTTCAATTAGAGTGTTATAATAGGGTTGTAAATTCCCTATTATCTTTCCATTTGTAGACACTACTACAATGCTCCAAACACCTTCAATTGGAGTATTGTATTAGGGTTGTAAATGCCTTATTATTTTGCAACTTAGAGACACTCCAAGAGTTCTCCAAACACTTCCAATTGGAGTGTTGTATAAGGGTTGTAAATGTGCTATTATTTTGCCATATAGAGACAATATTAGTGTGCTCCAAACACCTTTAATTGGAGTGTTGTATAAGGGTTGTAAATGATCTACAATCTTGCCATATAGAGACATTATTAGAGTTCTCCAAACTCCTTAAATTAGACTGTTGTATAAGGGTTGTAAATGCTCTATTATCTTGCCTTATAGAGACACTATTACAGTGCTCCAAACACCTTCAATTGGAGTGTTGTATAAAGGTTGTAAATGCTCTATTATATTGCCATCTAGAGACACTATTAGAGTTCTCCAGACTCCTTTAATTGGAGTGTTGTCTTGGGGTTATAAATTCCCTATCATCTTGCCATTTGTGGACACTACTACTATGCTCCAAACACCTTCAATTGGAGTATTGTATTAGGGTTGTAAATGCTCCATTATCTTTCAACTGGGAGACACTCCAAGAGTTTCCCAAACACCTTCAATTGGAGTGTTGTATAAGGGTTGTAAATGTCCTATTATTTTTCCATATAGAGACACTATTAGTGTGCTCCAAATGCCTTCAATTGGAGTGTTGTATAAGGGCTGTAAATGCTTTATTATCTTGGCTTATAGAGACACTATTTGAGTGCTCCAAACACCTTCAATTGGAGTGTTGTATAAGGGTTGTAATTGCTCTATTATCTTGCCTTATAGAGACACTATTAGAGTGCTCGAAACACCTTCAATTGGAGTGTTGTATAAGGGTTGTAAATGCTCGATTTTCTTGTCTTACAGAGACACTATTAGAGTTCTCTAAACTCCTTCAATTAGAGTGTTATAATAGGGTTGTAAATTCCCTATTATCTTTCCATTTGTAGACACTACTACAATGCTCCAAACACCTTCAATTGGAGTGTTGTATAAGGGTTGTAAATGCCCTATTAGTTTGCCATATAGAGACACTATTAGTGTGCTCCAAACGCCTTCAATTGGAGAGTTGTATAAGGGTTGTAAATGCTTTATTATCTTGCCTTATAGAGACACTATTGGAGTGCTCCAAACACCTTCAATTAGAGTGTTGTATAAGGATTGTAAATACTCTATTATCTTGCTATATAGATACACTTGTAGAGTGCTCCAAGCACCTTCAATTATAGTGTTGTATTTAGGTTCTCCAAACACTTTAATTTGAGTGTTGTATTAGGGTTGTAAATGTCCAATTATCTTGTCATATAGAGAAACTATTAGAGTGCTCCAAACACCTTCAATTGGTGTGTTATATGAGGGTTGTAAATGCTCTATTATCTTGCCTTATAGAGACACTATTACAGTGCTTTAAACACCTTCAATTGGAGTGTTGTATAAAGGTTGTAAATGCTCTATTATATTGCCATCTAGAGACACTATTAGAGTTCTCCAGACTCCTTTAATTGGAGTGTTGTCTTGGGGTTATGAATTCTCTATCTTCTTGCCATTTGTGGACACTACTACTATGCTCCAAACACCTTCAATTGGAGTATTGTATTAGGGTTGTAAATGCTCCATTATCTTTCAACTGGGAGACACTCCAAGAGTTTCCCAAACACCTTCAATTGGAGTGTTGTATAAGGGTTGTAAATGTCCTATTATTTTTCCATATAGAGACACTATTAGTGTGCTCCAAATGCCTTCAATTGGAGTGTTGTATAAGGGCTGTAAATGCTTTATTATCTTGGCTTATAGAGACACTATTTGAGTGCTCCAAACACCTTCAATTGGAGTGTTGTATAAGGGTTGTAATTGCTCTATTATCTTGCCTTATAGAGACACTATTAGAGTGCTCGAAACACCTTCAATTGGAGTGTTGTATAAGGGTTGTAAATGCTCGATTTTCTTGTCTTATAGAGACACTATTAGAGTTCTCCAAACTCCTTCAATTAGAGTGTTATAATAGGGTTGTAAATTCCCTATTATCTTTCCATTTGTAGACACTACTACAATGCTCCAAACACCTTCAATTGGAGTGTTGTATAAGGGTTGTAAATGCCCTATTAGTTTGCCATATAGAGACACTATTAGTGTGCTCCAAACGCCTTCAATTGGAGAGTTGTATAAGGGTTGTAAATGCTTTATTATCTTGCCTTATAGAGACACAATTGGAGTGCTCCAAACACCTTCAATTAGAGTGTTGTATAAGGATTGTAAATACTCTATTATCTTGCTATATAGATACACTTGTAGAGTGCTCCAAGCACCTTCAATTATAGTGTTGTATTTAGGTTCTCCAAACACTTTAATTTGAGTGTTGTATTAGGGTTGTAAATGTCCAATTATCTTGTCATATAGAGAAACTATTAGAGTGCTCCAAACACCTTCAATTGGTGTGTTATATGAGGGTTGTAAATGCTCTATTATCTTGCCTTATAGA
>CAXKVJ010000029.1:0-10000 GCA_964058855.1 Carex pendula | reverse complement strand
TAGGGTTTAGGGTTTAGGGTTTAGGGTTTAGGGTTTAGGGTTTAGGGTTTAGGGTTTAGGGTTTAGGGTTTAGGGTTTAGGGTTTAGGGTTTAGGGTTTAGGGTTTAGGGTTTAGGGTTTAGGGTTTAGGGTTTAGGGTTTAGGGTTTAGGGTTTAGGGTTTAGGGTTTAGGGTTTAGGGTTTAGGGTTTAGGGTTTAGGGTTTAGGGTTTAGGGTTTAGGGTTTAGGGTTTAGGGTTTAGGGTTTAGGGTTTAGGGTTTAGGGTTTAGGGTTTAGGGTTTAGGGTTTAGGGTTTAGGGTTTAGGGTTTAGGGTTTAGGGTTTAGGGTTTAGGGTTTAGGGTTTAGGGTTTAGGGTTTAGGGTTTAGGGTTTAGGGTTTAGGGTTTAGGGTTTAGGGTTTAGGGTTTAGGGTTTAGGGTTTAGGGTTTAGGGTTTAGGGTTTAGGGTTTAGGGTTTAGGGTTTAGGGTTTAGGGTTTAGGGTTTAGGGTTTAGGGTTTAGGGTTTAGGGTTTAGGGTTTAGGGTTTAGGGTTTAGGGTTTAGGGTTTAGGGTTTAGGGTTTAGGGTTTAGGGTTTAGGGTTTAGGGTTTAGGGTTTAGGGTTTAGGGTTTAGGGTTTAGGGTTTAGGGTTTAGGGTTTAGGGTTTAGGGTTTAGGGTTTAGGGTTTAGGGTTTAGGGTTTAGGGTTTAGGGTTTAGGGTTTAGGGTTTAGGGTTTAGGGTTTAGGGTTTAGGGTTTAGGGTTTAGGGTTTAGGGTTTAGGGTTTAGGGTTTAGGGTTTAGGGTTTAGGGTTTAGGGTTTAGGGTTTAGGGTTTAGGGTTTAGGGTTTAGGGTTTAGGGTTTAGGGTTTAGGGTTTAGGGTTTAGGGTTTAGGGTTTAGGGTTTAGGGTTTAGGGTTTAGGGTTTAGGGTTTAGGGTTTAGGGTTTAGGGTTTAGGGTTTAGGGTTTAGGGTTTAGGGTTTAGGGTTTAGGGTTTAGGGTTTAGGGTTTAGGGTTTAGGGTTTAGGGTTTAGGGTTTAGGGTTTAGGGTTTAGGGTTTAGGGTTTAGGGTTTAGGGTTTAGGGTTTAGGGTTTAGGGTTTAGGGTTTAGGGTTTAGGGTTTAGGGTTTAGGGTTTAGGGTTTAGGGTTTAGGGTTTAGGGTTTAGGGTTTAGGGTTTAGGGTTTAGGGTTTAGGGTTTAGGGTTTAGGGTTTAGGGTTTAGGGTTTAGGGTTTAGGGTTTAGGGTTTAGGGTTTAGGGTTTAGGGTTTAGGGTTTAGGGTTTAGGGTTTAGGGTTTAGGGTTTAGGGTTTAGGGTTTAGGGTTTAGGGTTTAGGGTTTAGGGTTTAGGGTTTAGGGTTTAGGGTTTAGGGTTTAGGGTTTAGGGTTTAGGGTTTAGGGTTTAGGGTTTAGGGTTTAGGGTTTAGGGTTTAGGGTTTAGGGTTTAGGGTTTAGGGTTTAGGGTTTAGGGTTTAGGGTTTAGGGTTTAGGGTTTAGGGTTTAGGGTTTAGGGTTTAGGGTTTAGGGTTTAGGGTTTAGGGTTTAGGGTTTAGGGTTTAGGGTTTAGGGTTTAGGGTTTAGGGTTTAGGGTTTAGGGTTTAGGGTTTAGGGTTTAGGGTTTAGGGTTTAGGGTTTAGGGTTTAGGGTTTAGGGTTTAGGGTTTAGGGTTTAGGGTTTAGGGTTTAGGGTTTAGGGTTTAGGGTTTAGGGTTTAGGGTTTAGGGTTTAGGGTTTAGGGTTTAGGGTTTAGGGTTTAGGGTTTAGGGTTTAGGGTTTAGGGTTTAGGGTTTAGGGTTTAGGGTTTAGGGTTTAGGGTTTAGGGTTTAGGGTTTAGGGTTTAGGGTTTAGGGTTTAGGGTTTAGGGTTTAGGGTTTAGGGTTTAGGGTTTAGGGTTTAGGGTTTAGGGTTTAGGGTTTAGGGTTTAGGGTTTAGGGTTTAGGGTTTAGGGTTTAGGGTTTAGGGTTTAGGGTTTAGGGTTTAGGGTTTAGGGTTTAGGGTTTAGGGTTTAGGGTTTAGGGTTTAGGGTTTAGGGTTTAGGGTTTAGGGTTTAGGGTTTAGGGTTTAGGGTTTAGGGTTTAGGGTTTAGGGTTTAGGGTTTAGGGTTTAGGGTTTAGGGTTTAGGGTTTAGGGTTTAGGGTTTAGGGTTTAGGGTTTAGGGTTTAGGGTTTAGGGTTTAGGGTTTAGGGTTTAGGGTTTAGGGTTTAGGGTTTAGGGTTTAGGGTTTAGGGTTTAGGGTTTAGGGTTTAGGGTTTAGGGTTTAGGGTTTAGGGTTTAGGGTTTAGGGTTTAGGGTTTAGGGTTTAGGGTTTAGGGTTTAGGGTTTAGGGTTTAGGGTTTAGGGTTTAGGGTTTAGGGTTTAGGGTTTAGGGTTTAGGGTTTAGGGTTTAGGGTTTAGGGTTTAGGGTTTAGGGTTTAGGGTTTAGGGTTTAGGGTTTAGGGTTTAGGGTTTAGGGTTTAGGGTTTAGGGTTTAGGGTTTAGGGTTTAGGGTTTAGGGTTTAGGGTTTAGGGTTTAGGGTTTAGGGTTTAGGGTTTAGGGTTTAGGGTTTAGGGTTTAGGGTTTAGGGTTTAGGGTTTAGGGTTTAGGGTTTAGGGTTTAGGGTTTAGGGTTTAGGGTTTAGGGTTTAGGGTTTAGGGTTTAGGGTTTAGGGTTTAGGGTTTAGGGTTTAGGGTTTAGGGTTTAGGGTTTAGGGTTTAGGGTTTAGGGTTTAGGGTTTAGGGTTTAGGGTTTAGGGTTTAGGGTTTAGGGTTTAGGGTTTAGGGTTTAGGGTTTAGGGTTTAGGGTTTAGGGTTTAGGGTTTAGGGTTTAGGGTTTAGGGTTTAGGGTTTAGGGTTTAGGGTTTAGGGTTTAGGGTTTAGGGTTTAGGGTTTAGGGTTTAGGGTTTAGGGTTTAGGGTTTAGGGTTTAGGGTTTAGGGTTTAGGGTTTAGGGTTTAGGGTTTAGGGTTTAGGGTTTAGGGTTTAGGGTTTAGGGTTTAGGGTTTAGGGTTTAGGGTTTAGGGTTTAGGGTTTAGGGTTTAGGGTTTAGGGTTTAGGGTTTAGGGTTTAGGGTTTAGGGTTTAGGGTTTAGGGTTTAGGGTTTAGGGTTTAGGGTTTAGGGTTTAGGGTTTAGGGTTTAGGGTTTAGGGTTTAGGGTTTAGGGTTTAGGGTTTAGGGTTTAGGGTTTAGGGTTTAGGGTTTAGGGTTTAGGGTTTAGGGTTTAGGGTTTAGGGTTTAGGGTTTAGGGTTTAGGGTTTAGGGTTTAGGGTTTAGGGTTTAGGGTTTAGGGTTTAGGGTTTAGGGTTTAGGGTTTAGGGTTTAGGGTTTAGGGTTTAGGGTTTAGGGTTTAGGGTTTAGGGTTTAGGGTTTAGGGTTTAGGGTTTAGGGTTTAGGGTTTAGGGTTTAGGGTTTAGGGTTTAGGGTTTAGGGTTTAGGGTTTAGGGTTTAGGGTTTAGGGTTTAGGGTTTAGGGTTTAGGGTTTAGGGTTTAGGGTTTAGGGTTTAGGGTTTAGGGTTTAGGGTTTAGGGTTTAGGGTTTAGGGTTTAGGGTTTAGGGTTTAGGGTTTAGGGTTTAGGGTTTAGGGTTTAGGGTTTAGGGTTTAGGGTTTAGGGTTTAGGGTTTAGGGTTTAGGGTTTAGGGTTTAGGGTTTAGGGTTTAGGGTTTAGGGTTTAGGGTTTAGGGTTTAGGGTTTAGGGTTTAGGGTTTAGGGTTTAGGGTTTAGGGTTTAGGGTTTAGGGTTTAGGGTTTAGGGTTTAGGGTTTAGGGTTTAGGGTTTAGGGTTTAGGGTTTAGGGTTTAGGGTTTAGGGTTTAGGGTTTAGGGTTTAGGGTTTAGGGTTTAGGGTTTAGGGTTTAGGGTTTAGGGTTTAGGGTTTAGGGTTTAGGGTTTAGGGTTTAGGGTTTAGGGTTTAGGGTTTAGGGTTTAGGGTTTAGGGTTTAGGGTTTAGGGTTTAGGGTTTAGGGTTTAGGGTTTAGGGTTTAGGGTTTAGGGTTTAGGGTTTAGGGTTTAGGGTTTAGGGTTTAGGGTTTAGGGTTTAGGGTTTAGGGTTTAGGGTTTAGGGTTTAGGGTTTAGGGTTTAGGGTTTAGGGTTTAGGGTTTAGGGTTTAGGGTTTAGGGTTTAGGGTTTAGGGTTTAGGGTTTAGGGTTTAGGGTTTAGGGTTTAGGGTTTAGGGTTTAGGGTTTAGGGTTTAGGGTTTAGGGTTTAGGGTTTAGGGTTTAGGGTTTAGGGTTTAGGGTTTAGGGTTTAGGGTTTAGGGTTTAGGGTTTAGGGTTTAGGGTTTAGGGTTTAGGGTTTAGGGTTTAGGGTTTAGGGTTTAGGGTTTAGGGTTTAGGGTTTAGGGTTTAGGGTTTAGGGTTTAGGGTTTAGGGTTTAGGGTTTAGGGTTTAGGGTTTAGGGTTTAGGGTTTAGGGTTTAGGGTTTAGGGTTTAGGGTTTAGGGTTTAGGGTTTAGGGTTTAGGGTTTAGGGTTTAGGGTTTAGGGTTTAGGGTTTAGGGTTTAGGGTTTAGGGTTTAGGGTTTAGGGTTTAGGGTTTAGGGTTTAGGGTTTAGGGTTTAGGGTTTAGGGTTTAGGGTTTAGGGTTTAGGGTTTAGGGTTTAGGGTTTAGGGTTTAGGGTTTAGGGTTTAGGGTTTAGGGTTTAGGGTTTAGGGTTTAGGGTTTAGGGTTTAGGGTTTAGGGTTTAGGGTTTAGGGTTTAGGGTTTAGGGTTTAGGGTTTAGGGTTTAGGGTTTAGGGTTTAGGGTTTAGGGTTTAGGGTTTAGGGTTTAGGGTTTAGGGTTTAGGGTTTAGGGTTTAGGGTTTAGGGTTTAGGGTTTAGGGTTTAGGGTTTAGGGTTTAGGGTTTAGGGTTTAGGGTTTAGGGTTTAGGGTTTAGGGTTTAGGGTTTAGGGTTTAGGGTTTAGGGTTTAGGGTTTAGGGTTTAGGGTTTAGGGTTTAGGGTTTAGGGTTTAGGGTTTAGGGTTTAGGGTTTAGGGTTTAGGGTTTAGGGTTTAGGGTTTAGGGTTTAGGGTTTAGGGTTTAGGGTTTAGGGTTTAGGGTTTAGGGTTTAGGGTTTAGGGTTTAGGGTTTAGGGTTTAGGGTTTAGGGTTTAGGGTTTAGGGTTTAGGGTTTAGGGTTTAGGGTTTAGGGTTTAGGGTTTAGGGTTTAGGGTTTAGGGTTTAGGGTTTAGGGTTTAGGGTTTAGGGTTTAGGGTTTAGGGTTTAGGGTTTAGGGTTTAGGGTTTAGGGTTTAGGGTTTAGGGTTTAGGGTTTAGGGTTTAGGGTTTAGGGTTTAGGGTTTAGGGTTTAGGGTTTAGGGTTTAGGGTTTAGGGTTTAGGGTTTAGGGTTTAGGGTTTAGGGTTTAGGGTTTAGGGTTTAGGGTTTAGGGTTTAGGGTTTAGGGTTTAGGGTTTAGGGTTTAGGGTTTAGGGTTTAGGGTTTAGGGTTTAGGGTTTAGGGTTTAGGGTTTAGGGTTTAGGGTTTAGGGTTTAGGGTTTAGGGTTTAGGGTTTAGGGTTTAGGGTTTAGGGTTTAGGGTTTAGGGTTTAGGGTTTAGGGTTTAGGGTTTAGGGTTTAGGGTTTAGGGTTTAGGGTTTAGGGTTTAGGGTTTAGGGTTTAGGGTTTAGGGTTTAGGGTTTAGGGTTTAGGGTTTAGGGTTTAGGGTTTAGGGTTTAGGGTTTAGGGTTTAGGGTTTAGGGTTTAGGGTTTAGGGTTTAGGGTTTAGGGTTTAGGGTTTAGGGTTTAGGGTTTAGGGTTTAGGGTTTAGGGTTTAGGGTTTAGGGTTTAGGGTTTAGGGTTTAGGGTTTAGGGTTTAGGGTTTAGGGTTTAGGGTTTAGGGTTTAGGGTTTAGGGTTTAGGGTTTAGGGTTTAGGGTTTAGGGTTTAGGGTTTAGGGTTTAGGGTTTAGGGTTTAGGGTTTAGGGTTTAGGGTTTAGGGTTTAGGGTTTAGGGTTTAGGGTTTAGGGTTTAGGGTTTAGGGTTTAGGGTTTAGGGTTTAGGGTTTAGGGTTTAGGGTTTAGGGTTTAGGGTTTAGGGTTTAGGGTTTAGGGTTTAGGGTTTAGGGTTTAGGGTTTAGGGTTTAGGGTTTAGGGTTTAGGGTTTAGGGTTTAGGGTTTAGGGTTTAGGGTTTAGGGTTTAGGGTTTAGGGTTTAGGGTTTAGGGTTTAGGGTTTAGGGTTTAGGGTTTAGGGTTTAGGGTTTAGGGTTTAGGGTTTAGGGTTTAGGGTTTAGGGTTTAGGGTTTAGGGTTTAGGGTTTAGGGTTTAGGGTTTAGGGTTTAGGGTTTAGGGTTTAGGGTTTAGGGTTTAGGGTTTAGGGTTTAGGGTTTAGGGTTTAGGGTTTAGGGTTTAGGGTTTAGGGTTTAGGGTTTAGGGTTTAGGGTTTAGGGTTTAGGGTTTAGGGTTTAGGGTTTAGGGTTTAGGGTTTAGGGTTTAGGGTTTAGGGTTTAGGGTTTAGGGTTTAGGGTTTAGGGTTTAGGGTTTAGGGTTTAGGGTTTAGGGTTTAGGGTTTAGGGTTTAGGGTTTAGGGTTTAGGGTTTAGGGTTTAGGGTTTAGGGTTTAGGGTTTAGGGTTTAGGGTTTAGGGTTTAGGGTTTAGGGTTTAGGGTTTAGGGTTTAGGGTTTAGGGTTTAGGGTTTAGGGTTTAGGGTTTAGGGTTTAGGGTTTAGGGTTTAGGGTTTAGGGTTTAGGGTTTAGGGTTTAGGGTTTAGGGTTTAGGGTTTAGGGTTTAGGGTTTAGGGTTTAGGGTTTAGGGTTTAGGGTTTAGGGTTTAGGGTTTAGGGTTTAGGGTTTAGGGTTTAGGGTTTAGGGTTTAGGGTTTAGGGTTTAGGGTTTAGGGTTTAGGGTTTAGGGTTTAGGGTTTAGGGTTTAGGGTTTAGGGTTTAGGGTTTAGGGTTTAGGGTTTAGGGTTTAGGGTTTAGGGTTTAGGGTTTAGGGTTTAGGGTTTAGGGTTTAGGGTTTAGGGTTTAGGGTTTAGGGTTTAGGGTTTAGGGTTTAGGGTTTAGGGTTTAGGGTTTAGGGTTTAGGGTTTAGGGTTTAGGGTTTAGGGTTTAGGGTTTAGGGTTTAGGGTTTAGGGTTTAGGGTTTAGGGTTTAGGGTTTAGGGTTTAGGGTTTAGGGTTTAGGGTTTAGGGTTTAGGGTTTAGGGTTTAGGGTTTAGGGTTTAGGGTTTAGGGTTTAGGGTTTAGGGTTTAGGGTTTAGGGTTTAGGGTTTAGGGTTTAGGGTTTAGGGTTTAGGGTTTAGGGTTTAGGGTTTAGGGTTTAGGGTTTAGGGTTTAGGGTTTAGGGTTTAGGGTTTAGGGTTTAGGGTTTAGGGTTTAGGGTTTAGGGTTTAGGGTTTAGGGTTTAGGGTTTAGGGTTTAGGGTTTAGGGTTTAGGGTTTAGGGTTTAGGGTTTAGGGTTTAGGGTTTAGGGTTTAGGGTTTAGGGTTTAGGGTTTAGGGTTTAGGGTTTAGGGTTTAGGGTTTAGGGTTTAGGGTTTAGGGTTTAGGGTTTAGGGTTTAGGGTTTAGGGTTTAGGGTTTAGGGTTTAGGGTTTAGGGTTTAGGGTTTAGGGTTTAGGGTTTAGGGTTTAGGGTTTAGGGTTTAGGGTTTAGGGTTTAGGGTTTAGGGTTTAGGGTTTAGGGTTTAGGGTTTAGGGTTTAGGGTTTAGGGTTTAGGGTTTAGGGTTTAGGGTTTAGGGTTTAGGGTTTAGGGTTTAGGGTTTAGGGTTTAGGGTTTAGGGTTTAGGGTTTAGGGTTTAGGGTTTAGGGTTTAGGGTTTAGGGTTTAGGGTTTAGGGTTTAGGGTTTAGGGTTTAGGGTTTAGGGTTTAGGGTTTAGGGTTTAGGGTTTAGGGTTTAGGGTTTAGGGTTTAGGGTTTAGGGTTTAGGGTTTAGGGTTTAGGGTTTAGGGTTTAGGGTTTAGGGTTTAGGGTTTAGGGTTTAGGGTTTAGGGTTTAGGGTTTAGGGTTTAGGGTTTAGGGTTTAGGGTTTAGGGTTTAGGGTTTAGGGTTTAGGGTTTAGGGTTTAGGGTTTAGGGTTTAGGGTTTAGGGTTTAGGGTTTAGGGTTTAGGGTTTAGGGTTTAGGGTTTAGGGTTTAGGGTTTAGGGTTTAGGGTTTAGGGTTTAGGGTTTAGGGTTTAGGGTTTAGGGTTTAGGGTTTAGGGTTTAGGGTTTAGGGTTTAGGGTTTAGGGTTTAGGGTTTAGGGTTTAGGGTTTAGGGTTTAGGGTTTAGGGTTTAGGGTTTAGGGTTTAGGGTTTAGGGTTTAGGGTTTAGGGTTTAGGGTTTAGGGTTTAGGGTTTAGGGTTTAGGGTTTAGGGTTTAGGGTTTAGGGTTTAGGGTTTAGGGTTTAGGGTTTAGGGTTTAGGGTTTAGGGTTTAGGGTTTAGGGTTTAGGGTTTAGGGTTTAGGGTTTAGGGTTTAGGGTTTAGGGTTTAGGGTTTAGGGTTTAGGGTTTAGGGTTTAGGGTTTAGGGTTTAGGGTTTAGGGTTTAGGGTTTAGGGTTTAGGGTTTAGGGTTTAGGGTTTAGGGTTTAGGGTTTAGGGTTTAGGGTTTAGGGTTTAGGGTTTAGGGTTTAGGGTTTAGGGTTTAGGGTTTAGGGTTTAGGGTTTAGGGTTTAGGGTTTAGGGTTTAGGGTTTAGGGTTTAGGGTTTAGGGTTTAGGGTTTAGGGTTTAGGGTTTAGGGTTTAGGGTTTAGGGTTTAGGGTTTAGGGTTTAGGGTTTAGGGTTTAGGGTTTAGGGTTTAGGGTTTAGGGTTTAGGGTTTAGGGTTTAGGGTTTAGGGTTTAGGGTTTAGGGTTTAGGGTTTAGGGTTTAGGGTTTAGGGTTTAGGGTTTAGGGTTTAGGGTTTAGGGTTTAGGGTTTAGGGTTTAGGGTTTAGGGTTTAGGGTTTAGGGTTTAGGGTTTAGGGTTTAGGGTTTAGGGTTTAGGGTTTAGGGTTTAGGGTTTAGGGTTTAGGGTTTAGGGTTTAGGGTTTAGGGTTTAGGGTTTAGGGTTTAGGGTTTAGGGTTTAGGGTTTAGGGTTTAGGGTTTAGGGTTTAGGGTTTAGGGTTTAGGGTTTAGGGTTTAGGGTTTAGGGTTTAGGGTTTAGGGTTTAGGGTTTAGGGTTTAGGGTTTAGGGTTTAGGGTTTAGGGTTTAGGGTTTAGGGTTTAGGGTTAGGGTTTAGGGTTTAGGGTTTAGGGTTTAGGGTTTAGGGTTTAGGGTTTAGGGTTTAGGGTTTAGGGTTTAGGGTTTAGGGTTTAGGGTTTAGGGTTTAGGGTTTAGGGTTTAGGGTTTAGGGTTTAGGGGTTTAGGGTTTAGGGTTTAGGGTTTAGGGTTTAGGGTTTAGGGTTTAGGGTTTAGGGTTTAGGGTTTAGGGTTTAGGGTTTAGGGTTTAGGGTTTAGGGTTTAGGGTTTAGGGTTTAGGGTTTAGGGTTTAGGGTTTAGGGTTTAGGGTTTAGGGTTTAGGGTTTAGGGTTTAGGGTTTAGGGTTTAGGGTTTAGGGTTTAGGGTTTAGGGTTTAGGGTTTAGGGTTTAGGGTTTAGGGTTTAGGGTTTAGGGTTTAGGGTTTAGGGTTTAGGGTTTAGGGTTTAGGGTTTAGGGTTTAGGGTTTAGGGTTTAGGGTTTAGGGTTTAGGGTTTAGGGTTTAGGGTTTAGGGTTTAGGGTTTAGGGTTTAGGGTTTAGGGTTTAGGGTTTAGGGTTTAGGGTTTAGGGTTTAGGGTTTAGGGTTTAGGGTTTAGGGTTTAGGGTTTAGGGTTTAGGGTTTAGGGTTTAGGGTTTAGGGTTTAGGGTTTAGGGTTTAGGGTTTAGGGTTTAGGGTTTAGGGTTTAGGGTTTAGGGTTTAGGGTTTAGGGTTTAGGGTTTAGGGTTTAGGGTTTAGGGTTTAGGGTTTAGGGTTTAGGGTTTAGGGTTTAGGGTTTAGGGTTTAGGGTTAGGGTTTAGGGTTTAGGGTTTAGGGTTTAGGGTTTAGGGTTTAGGGTTTAGGGTTTAGGGTTTAGGGTTTAGGGTTTAGGGTTTAGGGTTTAGGGTTTAGGGTTTAGGGTTTAGGGTTTAGGGTTTAGGGTTTAGGGTTTAGGGTTTAGGGTTTAGGGTTTAGGGTTTAGGGTTTAGGGTTTAGGGTTTAGGGTTTAGGG
>CAXKVJ010000028.1:0-26856 GCA_964058855.1 Carex pendula | reverse complement strand
TGTCTCCGAAAAGAAAAAAATGGCAAAGCAATCGGCTTGGGAGCTTATAGCTTCAATTACTGTCCAATAAAGAAGGTTATCAATCTTACCTCTGATTAATTAGCTTCCAATTGGGTCCTCATTGGATAAACCTCTCTTGTCAAGTTGGAGAATTCTGGTATACAGTGGCATTTTATTCTTCTAATTTCTTGATTTTGCTGCTTCCATCAGATATACAGTGACATTTTATTGTTCATCTTCAAAGCAACAAAGCAAAATCACTTTTAGGTATTCTCTATTCTCTACAAAGTTTCTTTATTTTTTTTAGCCTTCAACAGTTCTATTTTTAGGAATTAAATGAGGATTTCGTGTTTAATTCTTTGGAAAGTACTATTTGAAAACAGTTACATGCTGAGTGAAGAAGCTATACTTAGTAAGAATTGGGTGCTTTCGAGGGCATATTTGGGAACACTTTTTTTTTGGTGTCCAGAAGCATTTCCCTTATATGGTATATTTTATATTCTCTTTTCTGATCATGCGATCATTTCTTTGAGCTTGCATATAGTTATAGTTTTATTTATTTTCAACTAATTATCATTTTTTACATTGTCGGGTTGTTGAGATAATTTCTCCTTGCTTATCTCGCTCTCAGACCAGTCGCTTTCAAACCCTCTGGCAGAGACGAAGATCATAAATTTGCAGTGTACCAAACCAGCCAAAAATCAAGCTAAAATCTGGCATGCGACTAGGTATAGGTACAGCTCTTATAAACCCACCTGTTATATGTTCTTTAGGCATTTAGGTGGAGAAGGGTTTGGATTTTTGTGAAATTAATCAGAACAAAGAGTAAAGATGAGGTCGTTTCGAGGACTAAACAATTTTTGTAGCCCCGATATGAGGTTTAAATGGTTTTAAAATGTCAGGATATTGAATAAAGGAACAAACAGTCATTTTTTCTTATAACCCATTAGGTGCGCAGGTCAGCTCTAGGGAATAATATATATGACATGTTGTCTCGATACAGTTTTCTGGATCTTTGGCCTTGTTCTTTGAAAGATTTGGATCACCGTTCCAGGCAAGAGGTATACATACATATTGCCTTTCATTTTGCAATATATAGTTTTTGCCAAATATTCAATCAAAAAGTTAGACACACCAACAAAAGCCATCTTGTCAGTACATGCAACAATTTGAATATGTATGGTACCAATTTCAATTTTTTTTTTTTTTGTAGAAAAAAATGTATTGATATTACTGTTTTTCCTCGTAGGGTCTACAAAAGAAAGAAAAAATCTTGACTCAACAACCATTCCTTTTGCCAGTTGCTTTGGTTCAGAGATCCAAGGGCTTCGAGAAGGATCTACTAGAAGTGGTAAACAAATAAAAATTGTCTATGCTTCATATCTCTAGTTCTTACTTTGGACTTCAAAGAGTGTAAATTGAATTACTAGGTCCCTATAAATGAGGATTGAACTAGTTAATTGCTCGATTGTTTTTGTGGACTGAATTTTAGATTGGGGTAAACAGTTCTCAGAAGTGAGACTATATTGTTTTTTATAATTTTTTCATTGTTATGTTATCAGCTGGCGTGGGATTGAAATTTGTAAGTTGGGATAAAGTGAGGCTTATTTGTAAGTTGTAAACTTTTTTGAGATAGAAACTATGGTTCCAAGTTGAACTAAGCCAAGTCATTGCACATGCATATAGACAACACTTCAATGAGCATCCCAGAACAAAAATTTCCATTTTTAGAATTTTCTATGATTTATAGTAAATTTTTAAAAAAAAAAAAAAAAAAAAAATTAGTGTAGGCTATTTATTAAATAGCCGACACTAAAAGTAAGGCATTAGTGTTGGCTCTATATTAAATAGCCGACACTAATACTTATTAGTGTCGCATTTTTATTAAATAGCCGACACTAATACTTATTAGTGTCGCATTTTTATTAAATAGCCGACACTAATACTTATTAGTGTCGCATTTTTATTAAATAGCCGACACTAATACTTATTAGTGTCGCATTATTATTAAATAGCCGACACTAATAAGGCATTAGTGTCGCATTTTTATTAAATAGCCGACACTAATAATTATTAGTGTCGCATTATTATTAAATAGCCGACACTAATACTTATTAGTGTCGCATTTTTATTAAATAGCCGACACTAATACTTATTAGTGTCGCATTTTTATTAAATAGCCGACACTAATACTTATTAGTGTCACATTATTATTAAATAGCCGACACTAATAAGGCATTAGTGTCGCATTTTTATTAAATAGCCGACAATAATACTTATTAGTGTCGCATTTTTATTAAATAGCCGACACTAATACTTATTACTAGTGTCGGTCATTTAATAAATAGCTGACACTAATGCCTTATTTTTAGTGTCGGTCATTTACAAAGTATTAGTATCAGCCCCATTAGTGTCGCCTAAAGTCCGACACTAATACCCATAAATAACTGATACTAATTTCAAGTTCTCCACTAGTGAGAGCAAAGCTTAGTATGTGGGAAGTACCACATGTGCAACCTCTTTCTAGTAGCAGGGCTTACGTAGCAGCATTTAACGAATCACCCGTGAAAGAATTCTTAATTAGCTGGATTTCACGTATGTCATTGCATTGTGGCTCTTCATTCTTTCATTTTGAATTTATATCATAAATAAAAGCAATAAAAGCTATATTTGCATATCAAAATATACATGTGTATTAAGCTATAACACTAAAACAATAATTTTGATTAAAATTCAATTTATAACACTCCTCAACAAATTTAAATAAAACAAGACAAAACGCTAAAAGAAATCAAACCAATTATAATTAAAGGTTGGTATATTTTGCATAGGAAGTGAAAATTGTACTATTTGTATATATTTACCCGAGGTATAATAAAAAACTGTTTTCATTTTATAATACAAATTGCTGTAGGACTTGTTTATATGTGTGCCCTTATACCTTAAAAAAAAGGTATGATATATTCTATTCCTTAAATTTATCTCAGTTCTGCAAGAGATAAAAAAAACAAAAAAATATATAATCTGAAAAAAAATTCGTAAAATTCGAGAAAAGTTTGTAAAATTCGCGAATTATTCGGGTTTAATTCGGTCAACCGAATAATTTGATGTTCAGTTCGGCATCACCAAAAAAACGAATTATTCAGGTATAATTCGGATATAATCCGCAAATCCTGTCAATATTCTCCCACTCCCCCCTTCTATCTCTCATCTCACCACTTTTTACCGCCGCCATTTCCTCCTCTGATCCCATTCTCGCTAACTCTCTAATATTTCTCCATCTCCACAACCTCCTTCTAGCCAATGCCGTGCACCTGTTCGAGGAAATGCTGTTAGAACCATCTCTTCTTATAACACTCTCATCTCCTAATTTTCTCACCTGAATTCTGCTCTTGTCTTTTTACTTGTCAGGAAAATGGAAGCTGAGGGGTTTAGACTAAATGGGTTTACTGCATCATCCATTTTACCGGCTTCTGGACTCTGTCATGGTAGAGAAGTTCCTGGGTTTGTTGTTAGAAATGAATTAAATCTTGGGTCAGATTTTATATCTCATGCTGTTTAATTATCATGTACTGTAAGATGTCTTGGGGGGTAGATTTGGCGAGGCACATGTTTGACCAGATATGCACACGGAACGTGGTAAATTGCACGGTCATGATTTGTGGGTTCACTTATCCTTTGGCGAGAGATACAACCTAAAGATGGTATCTATCCGAATGAAGTCACAATAATAACAGCTCTCAGTCACTTAATTCTATAGTCTGTGCACCTTACATGAAATCAAATATTTCTCTCTATTTTTATCCTATCTCCGTATTCTCTTGCTATTTGTTGCTTCATTTAGAGCAAGATTATTTTTCTTAATACTCAATTTTACTCTTCAAACAAAACGAAGCCGGATGTACCATTTTTTTCCTTTTTTTTGTTCCTTGTTATCATTCAAATTTGAGAGTTCTTATATTCGAATCTCAATTCTTTATAATTATGTATAATAATGTGATAACCGAATATGCCCTCTATCTTGTACTACATCACATACCTACCTGATGTAATCACAATATATACGAATCAATATTTTATTTTATTTTTCCTCCCAAGGTGAAAATGCTTGAGGCCCTTCAAGACATAGAAATTGCTTCAAGAATAGTCGGTTTTGGAGGTGATGATGATGAATCTCTAGATGCTAAATACGAGAAGCTCAAATGTCTTATCAATCCTTTGCCCCATGATAGTGATGATTATAAACTAGTCGAGAATTACTTATTGAATACCCATGCTCCTACTCACAAGGTATTACACTTCTAGAGACACATAATCATACCCACCCGAGTGTTTACTGTTTGTCTTCTTCTTCTTTTTTTATAATCTTGGCTTCTCTTTCTATTAAATTGAGATTCAAGGCAAGGGATACACTAGACGTGCACAGTACTGTTATGAAATAGTAGTGAACTCTTGATAGATCGTGCAGTAATGTACTGAGTTGCTTATGATTTCTTATCTCAGCTCACCAGATCTAAGACCCAAATTTTCAGAGCATACCCTGTTTCTGCACTCACTTGCAAATGCAATGAGTATTTGGTGTTATATGGAAATACAGCATGATCGTATATTATGATTCTAAGTAAAACAAAGTAAAAAGAATTTATACATACTTAACTGTGCTTGATGGTCTATTATGGTTATGTGGCAGGATTGGAGCCTAGAACTAGAAGAGGTTTTTGCTCTTGAAAGAGAAGGAGAGACTGATAAATATGCTTCTTACCAGGATAAACTTCAAAATAAGATGCTTTTGTGGCATGGTATTATAACTGACTGACTATTTTTCAAAACAATAGTACCTATGGTCATTATTAATAATACATTGATTGTTTTTTTTTCCTAATTTTAATTTGTAAATTCAGGTTCAAGATTGACAAATTTTGTGGGTATTTTGAGTCAAGGCCTGACACTAGTGGAAAATATACAATCAGGATCGGTTATATACGCATATTAGTATCGGAATACAACCGATCCTAATGAAGGCGATACAGATACTACTATAATCTGGATCGGTTAAATAACTGATCCAAAAACATTATCAAGATCGGTTGTATAATAGTGAACCGATTTAGATAACCAACTATCTGGATCGGTTTCTAGATTAAGAACCGATCCAGATAGTGAGTTATCTAGATCGGTTTTAAATGGAACTGATCCAGATAGTAATTTTCTGAAATAAAAACTATTTAATATTTAATATTAATCTGGATCAGTTGTATAATAGTGAATCGATCTAGATAACTGACTATCTGGATCGGTTCTTAATTTAGAAACCGATCCAGATAGTTGGTTATCTAGATCGGTTCACTATTATACAACCGATCCAGATTAATATTAAAAAGTTTTTAATTTTTAAATTCAGAAATTAACTATCTGGATCGGTTCCATTTAAAACCGATCCAGATAACTCACTATCTGGATCGGTTCTTAATCTAGAAACCGATCCAGATAGTTGGTTATCTAGATCGGTTTTAAATAGATCCGATCCAAATAGTTATTTTTAATTATTTTTTAATATTTTAAATTGAGATTATTACCTATCTGGATTAAGAACCGATCCAGATAGTTAAATTGAATAAAAAAAAATTATTAAATGACCAGCTTCCATATTTTGCTGGCCAAAATTCTTGCTAAATTATCACAAATCCGAAATGAAATGTCACACATCCTAAAATTATGTTTCATACACATACACATCTTAAAATAAATATCATACACATCCTAAATTATTACAAAAAATTCATGTTCATGCAAATTAAAATTACACACATCCTACAATGTTGTACTTCTTCTCGGCCTAACTTCTTGTAGGAAAATTTGAACCCATATTTTTCGAAAGTCGCCCAAGCGTTGTACATTATGTTTAGTGGGAATATCCTGCATTTTTAAAAAGATAGAAGACATGCACAATTAATTTTGTATTTTATTATTTTTGAAGCAACAATTTATTACTTTAATTTGAAAAATATATAAATGCATATATACCCTTAAGTTCGGAAAAGCATCGAGGTGTTCACTTATTATGTCTTGCATGAGCAACATGACATAATATGCACATTCCCAGCCACCTGGTTGTTGTGGGCACTATATAACAAGTTTGAAAAAAATAAAATGTATGTTAATGAGCATACAAATGGCTTATATGTCTAGATATTCACAAATTTGTGCATCTAGGTCCCTATAATCATATCTCAATAGAAACTATTACCTTGCAATCTTTATGAATCGCTAAAGAAGTACCCATTTCCCTGGTGAAGGCATTGTTGAAATATGAACACATTGAACAATTAGTACTTACGAGAGATATTTAAAATGATAATATAATAATAAAATTATTAGAATTCTAAACAAACGTAGAATTAAGAAAGTCACTTACTCCTCGACCGCAGCAGTGATCATTAGCATTTTTTTGCTCTTCTTATCTGAATCGTACACGTACAATGCACGTTCACTTGGCATAAGCACGGTCAATATCCAATGATTTCTGCATGTTAGATTTGTAGCATGTCATATTCTATAATTTATATGAATTGAAAGAAATATAATAAAATTAGAATATATATATAACACTAACATCTGATGGTAAGGTATGAAGATCAATCTCTTGTCCCGATTCTCTTGGAGTGCTTTCCTCATGTATTGAAGAACACCTCCTCGGTCATCATGCAGCAAGATGGCATTCGTTCGCTGGGGGTCCATGAAACCAATCTGCTCATCGGGAAATTCCTCCTTAATGAATTTGTGCCAATACCTAAAAAAAAAAGACATACATGTGTTCTCAATTTTGTGAAATTTGAATTAAAAGTACTGAATTATGCAATTATTACGAATATTAAACTCACAGCATCCATATCTGAATGACTGGTCTAGTGAGCCACTCCCGTGGTGTAAGCAAGGCCGCATAATCATCTGCATAAACGTATATGAACTTTGCTGAACAGAAAAGATCAAGTGGCGGATCGATTTTGAATGGACTGCCATCTAGCTCTGAAAATCGATCACGCAGCTGCTTGAATGTTCGTCCCAGCTTTTCAAAATTGATATGATCAAACGCCTTGATGTGACTCATTGCGTTCCGATCTCCAGGAACTTGCACCTCTTCGCGTGGTTCTTGCAAAATTTCGTAATAAATTAAAATATAATCCAAAATCAACTATAACTCTATCATATAGATACAAATTAAGAAGTATAAGAACTTAATAATAATATACCTCATCTGAACCTGTCAATATCATGGACATCGGCCATGCAGTGAAACTGTCGAGGACCGATGCAAGGGTTAACTGCTCGCCATTTGGTACAGGTAAGGGGAGATCTATGAAGTCTTCATCACGAATAGCATCCACCGTTACTCTTGTATGGTCGGACGGCATAGGCAAACTGTGAATTATTCCACCTTGTACAACTGAAACATGAATTGTCCCTAAGGCCACTACAAGAGTATTCTCACCTACATTCGCCTGGAGTCTGCAGCTTAGTTCTGCCTCCTGCACAAATACATGTATTTACTCGAATAAAATCTAAATATGTACGAAATTAAAGCATAGGCCTACTA
This sequence comes from Carex pendula, assembly GCA_964058855.1. NCBI lineage: Eukaryota > Viridiplantae > Streptophyta > Magnoliopsida > Poales > Cyperaceae > Carex > Carex pendula. The sequence goes on along the minus strand of CAXKVJ010000028.1, from coordinate 19,262 downwards.
ATTGAAATCTGAATTTGCATTACCTCAGTAAACTCGAAAAGATTTGCATATGGTTTGACTGACTGGCAGCTGCTCTGAATGACTGTTAGGGTATACGTCTTTTCTCGTTGGCCCATTGACTGCTGAAGCATCATTGCAAACTCAGCTTTCATTTCTTGCCGCAATCTCTCCTCCATTCCTCTTACTCTCTCCTCCACTCTTTGATCCACTCTCGCATCAAATTCTTCTTCAGACCTCGAGTAAGTAGCAGTGCGTCTCGTCCTTATCGAGCTCTTACCGAATGTTGTTGTCATTGGAATCAGACCTCCCACTCCTCTCACCCTCCCGGGATGTTCCCGATTTGGCAGAGATTTTCCCAAAACATCATCGTATCGTACGACGGCCATCTGGCCTTGTTTAAAAGCCATTTATTGTTCTTCCTGAAATGACAACATACATGTTATAACAAAATAAATTAAAGTTAAGGTTTCAATGAATGACAATATCTAGATACTCACAATTCTGTTGATGACCGGTATGTATTTTTCTGGATAAAAGCGTTCCTTGGTCTCGTCTGAGAGCTTCTGTCTTCCTAGTTTCCATGTGACGTGCCTATGCTCAACCGACATATCAACAAACTCCTCTGGTGTCAGTGCAGTACTAGTTGACCCTTGGAAAGACGGATCACTAGATGCTTTCTCGTTTGCAATCATCTGCATAGCATCTCTGAGTCTACGCTGAAAACCCTCACCATTATAACCTCTGGATCCTAAGAAATGCGGATACTAGTTGTGGGCCTGATTCGCTTTTCCAGTCTGGCTGGCATCCTACAATTTGAACAAAGAAACAATTGGCCTCAATTATAAAAAAATTTGAATTCTTAATTAATTATAGATAAGGTAGGTGGTCCATAGTAACTATCATACATCAAATTTCTCCGTCTCTCGGTACTTGCAAAATTTTTCCCAGTCTTGTTCTTCAATCTGGAGCTTACCAAAATTGGGAGTCTCACCCTTGCGCCACACTTTAGTCATTTCGGTTCGCCACTTCCGGTGATAAGTAGCCATTTTCTGATAATAATATTTCTGCACCTCTTCTTTGTCGACTATGCCCCAGTCCACCTTTCAAACAAATAGAAATAAAAAATTTAGAGTTAGTTAATATCAAATGAAATCTTGTGAAATATATTAGTACCAAAATTTATTTACCTTAAGTATTTCCCATATTTTTAGCTTTTTATCTTCTGGAACATCTTTCCATCGTTGGAACCTTAGAGAAACATTCCTTCTTACCAATATCCCAAATTCCGTTGCAAAATTCGTCGTCTCTCGAGTAACAATCGGCCTGTAAAATTTGTCAAGTTGCACCTTTTAGTCTTTTTCGTTAAACTTCTCATTAATTTTGTTAGGCCCTCTTCCTCGTTTCTTAGCCGAGGCTATCTCACTATCACCTTCCATATCTAAAGCAAGAATTAGCAACTAGGGTTAACTCAATGTCAAATAAAATTACCAATACTTGAGCAATACCATATAAAATTAGCAATAAAATTTGCAATGCCTTGGTACCAATACTTGAGCAATACCAAATAAAATTCTTACAATGCCTTGGTACCAAGTATACTTGAGTAACTAGGGTTAACAAACAAGGTTTAACAATTTCAAATAAGCAATTTCTAATAAATAATTTCAAATAAGCAATTTCTAATAAGCAAATAAGAGGATTGCTAACAATTTCTAATAAGCATTGGTACTAATTTTTTTAAACAATTTGTAATAAGCAACAATTTCTAGTTAGCAACAAGGTTTAATAATTTGTAATATGAATTTCTAATAAACCAAATTAGCAATAATTTCTAATAAACCGAATTAGCAATAATTTATAATCCGAATTAACAACAATTTCTAATCTGAATTGACAATAATTTTTAAACAATTCCTAATAAACTGGTTTTGTTAAAGGGAGAGGGAGAGGGAACTTACTCGAGTTTGAGAGAAATGGCCGGGTTTGAGAGGGAGAGGGAGGTGGAGCCAACGAGTTGACGGAGAGGTAGGGTGGAAGAGAAAGCTTGAACGGAAGAGAAGAGGTCACGAAGGAGAAGAGGGAAAGGCAACGAGCCGATGGACTAGGGTTTTGAGAAGGAGAGGAAGAGAGCCGCACGGTGGAGGCTAAGTGTTAGAGGAGAAGAGGAAGAGAGAGGCCACGGGTTTTGAAATTTTTTAATTTTTGGCTAAGTAGTAGACCGGCGCCCTTATATCCCTTATCAAGATCGGTTCTAACCTTTAACCGATCCAGATTGTTATGTGCATGATATTTTAAAAAATTAAAAACATGTTGTTTATGTGTATGGTATTATATATGTATAAGTTATCAGATATTTAAAAGGTTATTTTTTTAAATAATTTACAAATAACTTATATAATTTATAAATAATTTATATGTTATGATATTAAAATAAATATCTTACTTTTTAAAACTTAATTGATGTTCCAAATTTTTGTAGCTTATATTTAAAAATATAATTCATTAAAAAAATAAACCATTTTTTGAAATAATTTGTAATATATAATAATTCATAAGGAAGTTAGTAAGATAATTTACTAACTTTATTAAAATAATTTATAAGTTTCTTTGTAAGATTTCATACAAAAATAATTTATTAAAATAATTATTAATATGTAATATTGCTATCAAGATCGGTTTCTTTCTTAAGAACCGATCCAGATTGGAATCAGGATCGGTTTTTAAGCTAGGAACCGATCCAGACAGTGTATATGTATGATTTTTTAAAAAATTAAAATCGGAATGTGTATTTTCATGGATTTTTGTAAATTATTTTAATCATAAATTCTTATAAATTATATTATTATTTTTATTGGTTTGAAAATATAAAAACTAAATAAATATATTGCTTTTTAAAAACTTATTTGATGTTACAAATTTTTGTAGCTTACATTTAACAAGATAATTTATAAAAAAAATAACCAATTTTTTAGAAATAATTTGTAAGACAGATTAATTTATAAGTTATTTTGTAAGATAATTTATTAGATTTTTATATTGTAACATATAAGATAAATTTTATCAATTAACTTATCTGATATTTAAAAGCTTATTTTTAAAATAATTTACCCATAATTTTATTAAAATAATTTATTTATTAAAATAATTTTTTAAAATAATTCTCAATAAGTATTTTTTTTAAAAACATTATAAGAAATTTCTAGGAAATACACTATCTGGATCGGTTCTTAAGGTTAGAACCCGATCCATATAGTGTATGTGTATGATTTTTTAAAAAATTAAAATCGGAATGTGTATTTTCATGAATTTTTGTAAATTATTTTAACCATAAATTCTTATAAATTATATTATTTTTTTATTGGTTTGAAAATATAAAAACTAAATAAATATATTGTTTTTTAAAAACTTATTTGATGTTACAAATTTTTATAGCTTACATTTAACAAGATAATTTATAAAAAAAATAACCAATTTTTTAGAAATAATTTTTAAGACAGAATAATTTATAAGTTATTTTGTAAGATAATTTATTAGATTTTTATATTGTAACATATAAGATAAATTTTATCAATTAACTTATCTGATATTTAAAAGCTTATTTTTAAAATAATTTACCCATAATTTTATTAAAATAATTTATTTATTAAAATAATTTTTTAAAATAATTCTCAATAAGTATTTTTTTTTAAAACATTATAAGAAATTTCTAGAAAATAAACTATCTGGATCGGTTCTTAAGCTCAGAACCGATCCTGATAACTATCTGGATTGATTCTTAAGCTTAGAACCGATCCAGATAGTGTAGAGTTTTTTGTGTGTGTGTTATATTTTTGTATGTCTATGCTTTTTTAAAAAATTAAAATCAGAATGTGTATGTGTCTGAATTTCTGGAAATAATTCTTCTAGAAATTAAAGTCAGGATGTTTTTTTGTGAAAAAATTAAAATGATATTTTTGTAGCTTATATTTTATCTAATTTATATATAAATTTTAGGAAGTACTTTTAATAAGAAATCTGAAAACATATTATCTTATAAATTACATCTTAAAAATTATTTCATGAAATCTTACAAATTTTATTAGTATATTATCTTTATAACTTGAAAATTAATTTATAACATGAAATAAAATATTCTACTAATAGTAACATTAAAAATTAAAAATTAAGCTAATTTGTAACATATAACATTAAAAGAAGTAAGCTACAAGAAATATTGAAGAATAACTTGCATGTTTTTCATTGTCTAGTGTTTCAATGCATCCTGAAAAAAGAAAAATTCCTTAAGTCAGCAATATTAAATAATATTAACTCACATTTTTTATATTTTTATATTTTGACATACCAATAAAAATTTAGGGATTACTGCCGGTGGAAACTTCAATCCATTCTCCTTCATTATGATCGTTGCGCGTGTGACTTGTCTTGTTATCCTCACCGATTAGTAAAGATGCCATGCCAGTGGAAAACGATGGTATCTCATCAAAATGATCGTATGCTTCTTCGTCTTCCATATTGTCAATCCCGATGATACGTCTTTTACCAGAGAGGACGACATGTCTTGAACGATCGGCCGGATCAGTAACGTAGAACACTTGCGTGGCTTGTCTTGCAAGTATAAATGGATCATCCTTGTATCCAGCCTTACTGAAATCCACTAGAATAAAACCATCTTCGTCGACTTTAACCTCCCTACGGTTATCGACCCATTTACACATAAATAACGGAATGTTAAATTTTCTATAATCTACCTCCCAAATTTCTTCAACAAACCCGTAATATGACATCGATCCATGTGATGGTCCGGCACCTTTAGGATCTGACAAATCACTCGAAACGGCTACTAACGTCACTCCACTATTTTGCACGGTACTCTTTGAATCTTGATTTCTTGTGTAAAATATGTACCCGTTGATGTCATATCCTTGGAAAGTCCTCACGACATGGACTGGACCAAGAGACAACAATTTGACAGTTTCTGTAATATTTTCTCCCTCCGGAGCTTGCATAACTCTACGTGTAAACCATCCTTCAACTTTTTATTGTGTTCGCTGATTAACCACTTGTTGGATTTCTTAGGATTCTGTTGCCGCACGAGAGTCATATGCTCGTTCCAAAAAGGATGAACGTCAGTGAGGTGTTACAAAACATGAAAATGTGCTAGTGACATCGTTGTACTATCGGGCTCGAATAATTTAGCACCGATTGTGCCTACCCTGTGAAGTCGACCCTCGTGCCGAGATTTAGGGATGCCGATAGCTTTGACATCATCCATATAATTAATACAAAACTCAATAACCTCTTCGGCAGCATAAGCTCTTACGATGCTTCCCTCAGGCCGATATCGATTCCTGACATATGCCTTTAACAATTCCATGTATCTCTCGAACGGATACATGTACCGCAAGAAAACAGGTCCGCACATCTTAATTTCTCTAATTAGGTGAACGATTAAATGAACCATGATATCAAAAAAAGACGGCGGAAAATACATTTCAAGATGACAAAGAGTGACAACAACCTCCTTCTGCAGAGCATCTAGCGTATTAGGATTACTTACTTTGCAACATATTGCATTAAAGAAAAAACAAAGCTTCGTGATGGTCTGCCTAACACACTTTGGCAATATGCCCCGAATTGCAACAGGAAGAAGCTGCGTCATTAAAACATGACAGTCGTGAGACTTCATTCCTGTCAATTTTAAATCTTCCAGTGAAACTAGGTTTTTAATATTCGAAGAATATCCAGATGGAACTTTGACACCATGAAGGCATTCCAATAAGCTTTTTTTCTCTTCTTTCGACAGCGTATGCATTGCGGGTTTTAGATACGTACAAAATTTTTCATTTTCTCTTTCCTTCTCTACTGGTTGTAGATCCGACCGTATGTTCAGGAATTGCATATCTTTCCGAGCATTGATACCATCCTTAGTCTTACCTGGAATATTCAATAATGTTCCAACTAGGCTATCACACACATTTTTAACCACATGCATCAAATCAAGACAGTGTCGAACATCTAAGTGCTGCCAGTATGGTAAATCCCAGAATATTGACCTCTTCTTCCAACTAATTTTTGGTGCCCCTTTCTTTCTCACCATCCTTTTATAAAATTTCTCAAATTGAACTTTGATATCGTTCACTCGCGAATAAACAGCTTTACCGGTCAAAGGATAATTTACTCTGGTATTCTCGGTCTTTCCATTGAATTCTTTCTTTCTCTTTCGGTGTGCATGGTTGGCAGGAAGAAATCTACGATGACCCATGTACACATTTTTAGAGGAATTAGGTAGCCACACATCGACTGTATCGTCCAGACAAACAGGGCACGCTCTCTCCTTTGACACTGTAACCCGACAAATTTCCATAAGCCGGAAAATCATTAATGGTGCAGAAAATCATGGCCCGTAAAGTGAATTTCTCCTTGCTGTATGCATCAAATATCTACACTCCGGGTTGCCATAATTCTTTTAAATCATCGATCAATAGCGCTAGATATACATCTATGTCGTTCCCGGGCTGTTTCGGTCCTGATATGAGCAAGGTCAACATGATGTATTTGAGTTTCATACATAACCAAGGCAGAAGATTATAAATGCACAATAGATGCTTTAAGGTTATACAATTTTAATACACCTTTCAATTTTGAAAATTTAGAACAACCATGATACAATTCCTTATTAGAATCTTCGTACAAAATAAACAATACTGCTTATCATTATCAAAATCCTCTTCTAAATCACGTAACATTTGATCAAAATTATCACATCTATCTACCACCATATCATCATTTTCTTCGGTATGGTATTCCTGATCCTTAGTACGAGCGCCTATATCGGTTTCCAATCCCCGTAGATCATTCCCGTCATTTCCACCGGCATGGTATTCCTGATGCTCAATACCAGTACCTATGTCGATTGGCGAACTCTCACCGTGCCATAACCAACACTTATATCCTTGCTTGAATCCACGACGGATTAAATGGTTCCTCACTTGGTTCGAGTTGGAGAATTTTTGACCATTGTTACAATCACGACAAGGACACGACATCAGTGCACTCCCCTTATTCGTCATATCTTCCGTAGCAACTCTGATAAATTCCTCGACACCTATCATATATTCATCAGATAGACGTGATATTTCATACATCCAACTGCGGCCCATCTACAATTACAATAAAACACAATTAATAAAGAATAAGGTTGGGGAGCTGAGTTCTGTTCACAATAGGGCTTACATAGGGCCGGGTTACCATCCTATCCCACTCTCTGAATACTTTGTCTCAGTAGTGGCCACATGTTAGTCGTGTTTTAGCATTTAAGAAAATTTCGGCAGCATTTCCCCTTAGTTCTCCGAGATTTGAGAAACTAAGTGGAAATGCTGCCGAAATTTTCTTAAATGCTAAAACACGACTAACATGTGGCCACATCCTAAATGAGACAAAGTATTCAGAGAGCAGTTCCAAAACGGGGACTATTCAAAATTAATCCCTAATGGATTAATTTTGAACGGGTATCATGACCTAAAGGCATTAATAATGCGGTTGTGGCTCATAAGACAGTACTCTAGCTACATACCTAGCTAATATAAATACATCTACGTACTCTAGCTATACACTCTTACCCAAAAATCACATTAATGCACAAAACTAATTAAACATGAGTTCTAGGTTGTACTTACAACTTTTTTTGGGAGGCCGGATCGAGTGAGATGAAGATCGCTACACCAAATCTCTCAATAATAGCCAATCTACAAAATTAAACCATCGATCGCAACCTAATTAAGAGATGTACATATATAACATGCTATATATCCTACAAGTTGAAATAAAAAAAAATGCTCATACAACATATATATAGCAAACTCAAAAGCGTGTGCATGCAAATTAATCTTCAAATAAGAAGAGAGGTATTCAAACTTATAAATAAAATCTCCACATATAAAGAATATATAGGTCATATATAGCTGATATATTTGCTCATATATAGCACATATAGCATATATATAGACAATATATATATGCATGTGCATCCAAATCTCCACATTTAAAGAAAAACTTGAAATGAGAAGAGATATTCAAACTTAAAAGCTTGTGGAACCAATAAAAGAGCTAAAAATCAAGACTTATAAGGTTTAGATTTTGAACGGGGATCATAACTCACTTGTATAGGATATAGGGTTTAGGGTTTGAACCGAATCATAGCCAATAAATGGTGCTCCATTAATATCAAATTTGAGAAAAGAGATGATCAAATGTACCTGAGAAAAGAGAGCTGAGATAGCTGAATTAATGCAGGGCAAAATAGCTGTTGCTCTAATTAAGAGAGGCGAGACCTAGGAAGATAGACGAGTTTCTGACAAAAATTGGACTGAAATACCTTTATTTGCACTATTAGGATCGGTTGTTTATAAAAAACCGATCCTGATAGTATCAGGATCGATTTTTGTAAACAACTGATCCTGATAGTGAACTATCAGGATCAGTTGTTTGTTAGAACCAATCCTGATACTATCAAGATCGGTTTGGAGCAACAACCGATCCTAATAAAAATTCTGCAATTAAACTTTTTGGAAAATAATATATATTTTTTTAAGAAACTAGAAAAATATAATTTTTTTTTATTCCATTGAATAAACATATAAACCTTGGTCGATATCACATACTTCACTTGCTCTCTCTCTCTCTCCACACTCTGAATGGTTGCAATGGCGAAATTATCCTCGGATGACATAGAAGGCGAAGGCGAAATGGCCAAGCGGAGAAAGACTAACGAAGGAGGAAAGACTTTGAATATTCCGTCTTCTCAGAGTAAAATCAAAGAAGGACTTTGAATCCTCCATCTTATAGTAAAATCAAGGGACGAAAGACTTTGAATCATACATCTCCTCAAAACGAGACTGGAGAAGAAAATGAGATAGCCACAATCCATACCGACTTCCTGGAGTGCTCAATTTGCTTCAATCTCATGTACTCTCCAGTTAATCAAGTAATTTATTTTTCAATGTTATTCTCTGAAAATGTATCTATTTCTTCTTCCAGTTTGCCAACTGCTACATCGAAATAATTTATAAGATAATTTATTAAAATAATTTATAAAGTAATTTATTAAAATAATTTATAAAGTAATTTATAAAATAACTGGAATTAGGATCGGCTATATTAACAACCGATTCTAATTAATGAACTATTTTTACCATTGTTTATACCTCTAGCCTCTCTATGGGACCCCATCCACTCCAATGATCCATTCTTAACTTCTTCAATTGCAGTAGTACCGGCACCCACATCTTTTCGTCATTTTTTTACCATTGTTTATACCTCTAGCCTCTCTATGGGACCCCATCCACTCCAATGATCCCTTCTTAACTTCTTCAATTGCAGCAGTGCCGGCACCCACATCTTTTCGTCATTGCAACCATTCAGAGTGTGGAGAGAGAGAGCAAGTGAAGTATGTGATATCGGCCAATTTGGCATTCCATATGTATAACTCATATGTTTATTCTAGGAATCAAAAAAAAAATTATCTTTCTAGTTTCTTAAAAAATATGTATTACTTTTCAAAAGTAAATTATGTATTAGGATCAGTTGTTTATAAACAACTGATCCTGATAGTTCAACTATCAGGTTCGGTTGTTTAAAAAATCCGATCTGATTAACTATTAGGATCGGTTTTATTCAGGGAACTGATCCAGATAGATACTAGTATCGGTTGTTTCATATAGCTGATCCAGATAGGCCGATCCTAATTCTTGTTTTTCCACTAGTGTGAGAATCGCACCTCCTGAGGCTCCTGCTACTGGATACATGCACTAGTGGAGAACTTGGAATTAGTGTCGGTTGTTTTTGGGCATTAGCGTCGGACATTTGGCGACACTAATCGGGCTGATACTAATACTTTGTAAATGACCGACACTAAAAGTAAGGAATTAGTGTCGGACTTTTAATAAATAGCCGACACTAATACTTATTAGTGTCGGACATTTAATAAATAGCCGACACTAATAAGTATTAGTGTCGGTTATTTATTAAAAGTCCGACACTAATACTTATTAGTGTCGGCTATTTATTAAAAGTCCGACACTAATTCCTTACTTTTAGTGTCGTCTATTTATTAAAGTCTGACACTAGATTTTTTTTTTTAAAATAAATTTTATTATTTGGCCAGCTACCATATATTTTTGCTGTCCTATATATAAAACAAGCAGTCTGAAATAAAGATATCAAATAACACATCCTAATTTACAAATAACACTCACTAGATAAAATATCACATTTACAAAATCAAAGTTTATCATTATTCAAGACACAATTTCATAAATCTAGAATCAGTAAAAAAAAAAAAAAAAAAACCTATAATTTACTAAAATCAAATCACAGTGGGTACAATTCACTTATAATTTTACTCAAAAATACTTATCTAGGACTTAATCAAATCGCAGCGAACTCCTCTCCTCGTCAGTAGCAAGATCGCTATAATAGAGTAAACCATATATTCATGAAAGAAATGTGAAATATGATTATGTCAACTAACAAGGATCATATTGTAAAATTGTCATGCTGCTGGTATAAGAAACCCCATGTAATGTTAGGCTTCCATGCCTTATTAATCTATAGTGACTAAAGCCTGTGAAAGACATGTCTCTAAGCCAAACATTTTGTATTGTTGTATTTGAAATATATACACATTTTGGATTGGTATGGCATCAAAATCCACCAATTTCATTCACCCACTTTATTTATCAAGTAAAAGAAACATTACAGTTCTTACCAGTATAAATAAGTAGGACTTGATTATAAATATAAAAAATGGGTAGATATATACCTCCAAAATTGCACAGTCATATGTTCTTGACCGCAGAGCTCCATAGAAATCTAGCGCTATATAAAGAGAGCAAATTTGGTGTTAATCTTAGCACTGATAATTTTACCAGAAAAATTACCAAACTATCCTTCAATAGTTATTTCTCATGACAAAATCCATAGGAATTAATTGTGAATTATATTTAAAAACAAAAAAGGGGATTAAAAAGATTACATTGGTTTGGAAATGTGTCGACTATGCATAAAACATCATCTCTTGAAATACCATCTTTTGTATACATCCGATGAACTATGTTTACAATATCCTCTCGATCTGGCTGCCTAAGTCGATTATTTTATTTATCACAAAAGTTACATTTAGGTACAAGGTTATGATAGTAATTGTTACAGAGAAGCATACCAGTAAAATTTGTCCATGGACCCGTCACATCAGAATCTCTCCATTTCTGGCCAATGCTAACTCTTGTTGGATTATCTGATAAATTCATTAGTGTGCCTACCATTATCTGGTTATTCACTATCATTTGTGTGTTTCCTGTCAATTCGTTCAAATATTATATAAAAAATTATACTTGCAACAAATTGCATTAATAGTTAAAAAAAAATTATATGAAAAACGAACCAAATCTGCTAAGACCAACATCTATATCATTGATCATTAAGCAGCTCATCTTTCCCTGTTCAAAGTATATTAATTAAGTAAACTACAATTAACCAACATGCCATTATTTTGGGGTTTTCAACTGAGAGAGAGAACTTACCAACTTCAACCTGAAAATGAAAGAATGATCAAATTAGCCAAAATGGTGAACCAGATTAGTACCTGGCCAGAGATGGAAATGCTGAATTGCTGAATCGATGAGATGGACCCACTACAATCGTCGGAAAAGAGAGATGCGCAGAGAGACGGAGGGTGGTGCGCGGTTTACACAGAGGGAGAGGCGGAGGGTGGTGCGCGGTTTACGCGGAGGGAGAGGCGGAGGGTAGTGTGCGGAGGTGAATGAAAAGGTGGTGTGCGGGAGGTGAACGAAAATGAATAAACCCTAAATGCTCGGGAGGTGAAGGAGGCGCGTTTTGATATGAACGAAAAGGGTGCGCGGGACTGAAAATGCGAAATTTTTTATGTTTTAGTGTCGGCTATTTATAAACAGCCGACACTAATACTTTAATATGAGTTAAAATTAAAAATCCGACACTAAGTATTAGTGTCGGCTGTTTAATAATAACCGACACTAATTATTATTTATTAGTGTCGGCTGTTTATAAACAGCCGACACTAAGTATTAGTATTGGCTAAAATTAATAACCCGACACTAAGTATTAGTTATTAGTGTCAGTTAATTTTAAATAGCCGACACTAATTGTATTAGTGTCGATTTTTTGTAATCGACCGATACTAAAGTATTAGTGTCGGCTTTTTGAGGCGACACTAATTGTACGTTCTCCACTAGTGATGGTTTCCTCTCTCTCTCTCTCTCTCACTCACTCACCCAGACACTCTATATGTGTGTCTTCACCTACATAACATCAAAATATCGTGCACATTACTGCAATGTGATTAGTATCTTGTATGAACAAAAAATGAACCTCCAAATTTTTTCTGTAACCCCCCCCCCCCCCCCCCCCCACCCACCCACCCACCCACACACACCCCTCCAAATTTTTTAGTTCCGCCCCTGCATTGATGCCCACAGGAACCTTGTAACATTTATGTTTACTCTTCCAACTTACAGGAGGTTGATCTTGTTAACTTGTAAAATTTCCCTTTTTTAATTTTTTTTTTGATAGTTTGGAAAAGGTGTATACTTCGCAGACTTGGTTAGCAAGAGTGCACAATACTGCTTTGTGGACAAGAAAGATCCAGTCGGATTAATGCTTCTTAGTGAGGTTGCTTTGGGAGAGATGTATCAGCTGAGAGGTGCCAAGGTATGTCAAAAGAGTACTGATGTTGTTTTGGATAGGTTCTATCAGGTCAGGTTAGGTCATTATCAATTCAGACATTTTTCAGGTCACACATCATCTCATTTCTTGTTATAGTCATTGTAGATTTATTTTAATTCAGGTTGTGTTATCTTCGCATCAGGTTATCCTCTATTTTTTTTTACTGAGTTTTGATCTGGTTTAGATTTATGGGTCAATTGATTGGAGTTGCAGTTGAGATTTTTCTTGTGTTTTGTTTAGAAAGTTTGTTGGGTCCTGGCTGGTTTGATTTGTGCTTCAAAGTTGTGTTTGGATTCGTTTTTTTTTTTAATGTTGATAATGTTTGTTGGAGTTTAGTTAAAAGGTTTTTCCCTGGTCAGGTTTCGGTTAGTTTTATCAATTTTCCGAGTTTGGTTGCCAAATGAAAGCTGGGTTTGGGTCGATCAGGTCTGACAGGAAGGGGTGTTCATTGGGTCTGGTTTATTTGGTTTTCAACAAAACCGTAGTGTGGATTAAATGGTTCAGTTTTTGGGTTTAAATGGATCGATTTGGTTGATTTTTTTTAATACTTCGTTTAGATTTTTCAAAACCAAAAAGACTGAACCGACCGAACTCTATATGGTTCAAATCCATGTTTTATATATGTTGAGATTTATGTATGTTTATTGCATTAATAGTAAAAATAGGGTTATATTGGTAAGAAAGAAATTATAGAGAACCGTAGGGTTACGAATGTAATTTGTGACGCCTATATAGGCCCAAGAGAACAAAGGAATCAATACAATTCATTTTGAACTATTTTTCTATTTGGTATCAGAGCAAAACAAAAACCCTAGCAGCTTTTTCCTTTTTTCTCTCCATTTTTTTTCGTTTTTACTGTAGCTACAGTACCGATCCGCCAAGGCAGAGACCAGCTCCGCCCAGCCAGAGTCGATCGCCTAAACTCCGCCCGTCGCCTGGCCCTCCTGAGCACAGCCTGAGCTCCATCTGGCCCCTGAGCTCCGCCACAGCCGCCTCTGAGCTCCGCCTCAGCTGCTGCCATGACCTTGATCCGGCTAGATCCAGCCCCGTTCCGCCTCTGCCTGACCGGACCAGCGCCGCCTCTGCCTAACTAGCGCTGCCTTCTCTCAGCCGAGCACTATAGCTCCGCCCTCCTCTCCAACCAAGGCAGAACCGGTTTTTCTTCTTCTCTAGACCGGTCAGCCAACAGGGTAGACTACTTGTGAGTGTTTGGCCGATGTGGGAGGCCTAAATCTCACGATACCCGAGATCGGGTTTTTCGATCGAGTTTGAGCTCGATTCTTGATGAGATAGATCAAGATCGGGTCAAAAGGGAGAAGAAGAAGGGGGGAGATGGTTTAGATCTGTCTTGAGGAGCAAGATTGGGTCTTTATGAGAGATACGAGTGATTCGGACTTGGATTGATACATGATACGTAGATCTGAGTCGGACCAATGTCAGAGGAGGAGACTGAGAATACGTTTGCTAAGGCTTGCATGAAGCAGACCCCTGATGAGATGGCTGTCATGGTGCGACGAGCGTTGGCTGTGTGCCAAGCTTCTATTGAGAGCAAGCCGAAGATACAGAAGGTTGAGCTTCCACCTATCGACATGAGACTCGAAGGGCCAGCTACATACTTGACTGAGAAGGAGAGCTGGATTAGGCTACAGGCTAGGGTAGCAGGACTTCTAGGGGTGAAGTCAGCACTAGCGGTCTCTAACTCAGATCAGACAAGTAACACAAGATTCAGAGGTGAGTCTCGACGATGTTACATATGCGGTGAGGTAGGTCACCTGAAACAGACTTGTCCTAAGTCACCTAAGAAGCGAGATGCAGGTGAGAGGGGGCAGTCTGAAGGCAGTGGTTGTGGCCGGGGTGGTAGGCGAGGTGGAAGAGGAGACTACCGGGCAGCAGGTAATGAGAAGGGTATGGTCAAGGACACATCTACCCCCTCTTCACCCAAGGGTAACTTTGCTTGTTTGACTCAATCAGACACAGGTGTCTGTGATACACTTGCTCTTACCTCCATACCCACCACTAGATCACCAGATTGGATAGTCGACTCTGGTGCAACTCGCCATGTGACTGGTGCTGCTAGAGAGTTTTCTTCCTATACTCATCTAGCAATCCCAAATAGAATTTAGACAGCTGATAGTACAGCCCAGCCCATGGTTGGTAAGGGTACTGTGAAATGTACCGATTCAGTGACTCTGATCAATGTGTTGTATGCTCCTTCCTTTCCCGTAAACCTAGTGTCCATTAGTGCTATTATTCGTGAGCACAAATGCACCGTAACCTTTGATATTCCGAAGATGGTCTTTCAGGAGAAGGGGACAGATCGAATACTTGGGACTAGCACATGGCGTGATGGGTTGTGGTACATGGATAGAAAAGGGATGGACACAGCGCTGGCATCTGTGGTCGATAGAGTGGAGGCAGGAGGATCTAGGGTGAGTGTGGAGGATGAGTTGCTCTTGATTCATCGGCGGATGAGACACTCTTCCTTCAGCCTACTGGAACGTTTATATCCATTAAAGTATGCGAAAGCTGACAAACAAAAATTTGTGTGTGATGGATGTGAGTTTGGGAAGCATACAAGGAGTTCATATGTAAGCTCAGGAAGTATATATGAGTTCTCATGTTTTTGATCTGGTACATTCTGATGTATGGGGACCTTGTCCTACACCTACTGTTAGTGGTTTTCAATATTTTGTGACTTTCATTGATTGTTTCTCTCATGTGACTTGGCTTTATTTGATGAAAAATAAGAGTGAGGTTCTTTCGTATTTTAGGGACTTTCACAAAGGGGTTCAGACTCAGTATGGGGCAGTTGTGAAGGTATTGAGGTCTGATAATAGGACGGAGTACACCAACAGGGCCTTGGGGGAGTATCTGTCATCCCAGGGAATAAAGCATCATACCACTTGTCCATACACACTTGAGCAGAATGGGGTAGAAGAACGAAAGAATAGGCATCTCTTGGAGGTAGCTATGAGTATGATGATTGCCATGAATGTACCGAAGTACTTGTGGGGGCAAGCAGTCAAGACCACTACCCAACTGATTAATAGAATGCCCTCACGAATATTGGAGTGGAAGTCTCCATTTGAGATGTGGCAAGGTAAGAATGGGGATATCCTTCCTTTAAGGATCTTTGGGTGTATCTGTTTTGTGCAGGACAGAAGACCCAATGTGGAAAAATTGGACCCAAGGGCGTTCAAATGTGTCTTTGTGGGATACTCGATTACCCAAAAGGGATATATGTATTGGAGTCCCATTGAGAAGAGGTTGTTTGTGAGTATGGATGTTACATTCCGTGAGTTCGAACCTTACTACTCCTCAGAGACTACATCACCCTTTGGAGACTCACTCGATATAGGAGGTATGAGGCGAGAGGGGGAGAGTAGTAGTGATGGTGAGAGGAGGATGGTGAGTATGGGTGGTATTCCTTGCCCACTGGTGGATTCGGCTAGAGTTTAGCCAGAAAAGGAGGATTCGGCTAGGGTTGAGCAGGAAAAGGAGGATTCGACTAGGGTTGAGTCGAAAAAGGAGGATTCGGTCAGGGTTGAGCCGCAAAAGGAGGATTCGGTGAGTGAGTTGGAAGTTGAGAGGATTGGGCCCAAAGGAGGTGTATATGAGAAGAAATAAGCAGAGTGAGGGAGCCGTGCCTACAGTCCTACCTGTGCCAAGTCCCTTGTCCCTGCCTAACTCGACTTCTGAGACACTTACATCATCCACCTCAGATTCAGAATACACAGGTGCTATGATTCCTCTCTCTACTCCTCCCACTCCCCTATCAGTAAGAAGGACTCCTCGCGAGAATGCAAGCATTCCTCCTGATCGATATGGTTTTCCGCATGAGATTGCTCAGTTTGTCTCTTACTCACACATATCTCCGGTACATAGAGCGTTCATTGCATCTTTGCACACTGTCTCTATTCCTAAGTATTGGCAGGGTGCTAAGGAGGATCTAAAGTGGGAAGCAGCCATGCTAGAGGAACTTGAGGCCCTCGCAAAGAACAAAACCTGGGAGCTCGTGTCACTGCCACTTGGCAAGAAGGCCGTTTGATGCAAATGGGTCTTCAGAGTGAAGCAAAGCCCAGAAGGAAAGGTCGAGCGGTACAAGGCCCGATTGGTGACAAAGGGGTACAGTCAGACCTATGGCATAGACTATGATGAGACCTTTGCACCCGTGGCGAAGATGAGCACAGTACGAACACTAGTTTCCTTAGCCGCAAATATGAGGTGGAAGTTACACCAACTCGACGTGAAGAATATTTTTCTTCATGGTGACTTGTTGAAGGAGGTGTACTGGAGACACCACCAGGTTTTGGCACGGAAAGGACAGTGGGTAAGGTGTGCAGGCTCAAGAAGTCTCTTTATGGGCTGAAGCAATCCCCTCGAGCTTGGTTTGACAGGTTCAGGAAGGCTATGGTAGGCATGGGGTATCGGCAGACCAATGTAGACCATACAGTGTTTTTTAGACAACGAGGAGCTCACACCACTATGCTTGCCGTATATGTGGATGACATGATTATCACTGGAGATGATGAGAGAGAGATCGCTCAGCTGAATGTGAGATTGGGCAAGGGTTTGAGGTAAAAGACTTGGGGTGACTTAGATACTTTCTCGGCATTGAGGTGGCCCATGCCCCTGAAGGGATTGTTCTGTCCCAAAAGAAGTATGTGCTAGACCTTCTCACTAAGACAGGCATGTTGGGCTGCAGACCTGCAGTTTCTCCAATGGATGTGAAGGCCAAGATGAGTGCAGAGGCAGGAGAACAGGTTGATCGTGAGAGGTACCAGAGACTGGTAGGCAGATTGATCTATTTGACACATACTCATCCCGATATCTCATTTGCAGTGAGCGTGGTGAACCGCTACATGCATGATCCTATGAAGGACCATATGGACGCAGTGTATCACATTCTGAGGTACCTGAAGAGTGCACCGGGGAAGGGCTTGGTTTTCAGGCAGAATGAACACATGAACATTGAGGGCTATTGTGACTCTGACTGGGCCAGTTGCCAAGATGACAGGAGGTCCACATCTGGCTACTATATGTTCGTAGGGAGCAACTTGGTCTCCTAGAAGAGCAAGAAGCAGCCAGTTGTTTCGAAATCGACAGCAGAAGCTGAGTACAGGGTTATGGCATTGGGAGTTGCTGAGATGGTGTGGCTGAAGAGGTTGTTGAAGGAGCTCAAGGTGAATCATGGAGCTCAAATGAAATTGTAGTGCAATAGCAAGTCAGCGATCAGCATTGCCAACAATTCTGTGCAGCATGACAGAACCAATCATGTGGAGATCGATAGGTTCTTCATAAAGGAAAAGCTAGAAAGTGGACTATTGGAGCTGAGTCATATAGGTAGTGGAGATCAAGTAGCTGACTGTCTCACCAAAGGACTTAGCTCAATAGATCTAGATAGGTTTTGTGACAAGATGGGCTTGATGGATATCTTTTGCCCATCTTGAGAGAGAGTGTTGAGATTTATGTATGTTTATTGCATTAATAGTAACTATAGGGTTATATTGGTAAGAAAGGAATTATAGAGAACCGTAGAGTTACGAATGTAATTTGTGACGCCTATATAGGCCCGAGAGAACAAAGGAATCAATACAATTCATTTTGAACCATTTTTCTATTATATATAACAATTTATATTTTGGTTTCGATATTTTAGAACATATACATATTTGTATGGAATTGAACAATGTACGTATTGTCAGCGCTTGTATATATAATTCATATTTATTTCTATGATTATTAAATGTATTTGTGTGTATTGAGTTTTGACCTTTTAAACTATAATCTCTCTTATTTCGAATCAACCAAACAAACTGAAATTTACTTTGGTTATTTTGTTTCAGTTGATTCAAATTGGTAACGGTGTCAAGTTGAAAGGTTTGTGTTTAGGTCAAGTTGGTTTTAGTTTGATCGGGTTGGGTCATATTCGGTTCGATTTTAATGAAGTTCAGTTTAATACTTGGTATCGGTACTGCCGTATCTCACTGATGCCAGAATGAGATTGAATATTAAAATAGAACTTGATGCAATTATATGAATGATTGTGTAGTATATGGATAAGCCGCCTAAAGGGAAGCACTCAACAAAAGGCCTGGGGAAGACGGTGCCACTTGAGTCAGAGTTTGTCAACTGGAGAGATGAAGTGGTGGTGCCATGCGGTAAACCTGTTCCATCTAAAGTCAAAACATCCGAGTTAATGTATAACGAATACATTGTCTATGGTACTGCCCAGGCAAGTCATTTGTTTCTCTTGTTTTGCTTCTCTTTCTATCTCCTATTTCCGTGAAATGACTTAAATGCCCTTGGTTTTGGCAGGTGAAGATGCAGTTCTTGCTCAAGGTCAAGTTTCATCATAAGAGGTGATAATATTGTATTTGCGTAGACTAGTTTAGTATATTTTGATGCTCTCTCTGTCTCTCTCTCTCTCTAGAGCATTTTGTGGTTAAACTCTGGACAGACTGCAGAGAGAGCAGAGTGCAATCCAGCAACAGCCAAGTGCT
>CAXKVJ010000027.1:0-35174 GCA_964058855.1 Carex pendula | reverse complement strand
AAAGGAGCCACATACATTTTTCATCGGATAGGATTTGTTCGGATTCTATTTGAATTATCCGGATATAAACCCAAAATTTGAGGTTCCTCAAAGGATCAGAACTTAAGGATCAAGATTTGTTTGTAGGACCTACAATCAATGCAATTCGGATCCCCAAAAGTAACTTTGTGTTTGATTTCGAAACATCTGATCAGAATCTGCATGGATATGAAAGAGATTCCGTAAATTCTATCTGGAACCATATTGTTCCGAATTCTGATCAGACGGTCCGAATTTAAACTCAATTTTAAAGATTTGTCCAGCAAACAAATGTGAGACAGACACCAAGCATTGAAGAGTCTCATCGGCTATGCCCTTTTTCACTGGGCCTGAGACATTAATGCCTTTTGAATGAACCATCAGGATTTTAATTTATGTAAAGCGATGTTAATTATTGGGCCTATCAGGCCCAATAGAAAAGAGTAATACGTAATATAGTTTCTCTTAACAGGCCTTTTTAACTGGGCCTTGTTCAATCATAGTTTCTTACTTAGTGTTAGTTACTACTTACTACTCTGTTCCATTTATATATGCTCTTACAAAACTTACCTACTTATCCCTTCAAAATTCATAATATAATACCTATCCTTTAAAAATGCAAATTTATCATTATCTTTTCCATTTAAAATAATTCCACATTAATAATAATTTTTTTTTAAATGCCCTTTTGTAAATAAATTAATTTTGTAATTTGAACTGAACCCTTCAAACTTCAAATGCCCTTTTCTGGGAGGTCGTTTATTTGTACTTTTAATTTACCATGCATTATGACAACTCAGTGCTAAACTATTTTATTGGAATTGCTTCATGGTTTAATTCTCTTCTATTTCAGTTTGTGATTAATTAATGGTTCAAAATGCAGTTTAAAAATTTGAATTAATGTTTAAAGTGAGACTTACAACTTGACATGTTTGCCCTAATATTCATTCTATAGATTAAAATGACATATATATTATACAAGATGTATCTTATCCCTTAATTGAAAAGTTCTGAAATATTACTTTTATTATGAAATCACTGGTATACTGGAAGACTTCCAAGGGAGCCGTAATGAGCTTTTCTTTTCCTTGATCGGAGTTTGTGTTTTTGTGTGCTTCTAGTTATTTAATGAAGAAAAAATAAATGGTGCAATACTATTTCCATTAATAACAGATTTCACCAGAGGTGGAGTTAAGTACAAGCAATGGACCTTATTTTTGCGCGTTCACTTCCTCCCTTGACACACTGTTTTGTTGGAAATATCTCGGATCTGTGTATGATGTGCCATGTATAAATAGCGTTTTTAATATTGATCACATTTAAATGTTCTTACGAGTACCAAATCAATATCAAAACATATATGTGGTCAATTAGAGGCAACTATATATTATTTTGTTAGCTAATATAATTTTTGGTGTCAAACAAGGAATAACAACATTTATTTTATGTTCAATTTTAAAAAAAAATCATTTTTTGTTAAAATTGTATAATCTTCCATAAAATGTTGATAATTAATGCTGGTCCAGTTTACGGAAATCGATGAAGAGGCAGTGGACTGGGGATGATATCTAGACATCGATCTTGCTAATAGTTAAACTTTGCGAGTTGTTAGTTTATTTTAACTTTTAAGTGATCCAAATTTTAAATTATAAATAGAGGATACGATTGTAGTAACTTTTTGATGTTTTAATAAAAACTTACTATTGTGAAATGAACTGCCGACAAGTCAATAGAGCCCTACGCAACAAAGATATAAAAAATATGTGTTGCATTGAATCCAGTAAAAGTAAAACAGCTTTTCATCAAAAAAATTGTTTCTCAAAAAGAAAAGAAAAAAGAGCTGACACGTGGTAGGGACCTATTACAAGAGATTCATGAGAAAAGATCTGCTGAGGACAATAATTTGAAGCTCCATTGATACAAAAGGGAGAAATGTACGTATTGTACTTTTAGGATTTTGAAATTTTTCGTATCATTATATTTTTATGAGACATGATATAATACATGTATTGTATTTGTGGAATTTGTCAGAGTATATATCTATTTTGGATTCTCTATATATATGAGGCAATCATATTTCTCATTTTGTTTCGCTTTATTATTATTTTCAAGTAATTTTTTTTAAAATTCAACTTGAAGAACTTATGATTTCCCAACTCTATTGTCACTGTCGGAAATAATATAATAATTTTATAACACGTTAATTTATCTGTTCCATTCAAGAAAATTTTCAAATTTGAGCTAAATTTGAACTAGATGACAAAGTTAAGGCTTTACTTTTGCAAGTATATATGGTAGTAATCAGAAAACAATATAAATACGCCATTAGGCGTATATAAATGACATTTTATCTGAACGCATCTTGCATGAGGGCACATGCATGTATATCTTTCTAATTTTCTAAAATCGAGTCCAAAATTAGTCAATTTATTAACTTTGTTTACTTATTTGGGCTGAACTAATCAATTAATAACTATTACTTTCCAAGTAACTTGAACTAATTTACTTTTGATAATAATGTGATGTATTACTATCATGTTTTGATAAAATGTAAAATGTCCAAATACAGAAGAAATTTACAGAATTAAAGAAATTACACATGACTTTGATAAAATGACGAAATATTAAAATACAGAACAAGTTCTTTCATATTGTTCCTACTAACCTAGCTTATATCTAAATTTAGAAAATCAAAGGAAATACATAATTTGTCTTTTAAATACACATGATAGTATGTAATATTGATTTCAGTATTCATCATTTTTATAATTACTACCAGAAAACACCGTAGCAATCTGACGTAAAGCGGTATCGTTACTATCTTGCCCGTTAAGCTCACGTACCAGTTAAGTAGTAAACTAGTAATAGAGGAGAAAATAAAAGACAATAGAACCAAACAAGTGAACTTTTTCTCGTCCAACAGCAACTTACCTATTTAAAGGAAAAACTAAATTAAAACTATGGAAACACATTAAATACTATTAATACTATTTTTTAGTAAACCAACGGAAATTTTAACTCTCATCATGTACTTAAACTATTTATTTGATTCTTTGAAGACCGCGATGCATTCATATATATATCCATCCAGTCAAACCATTTAATTGCTTCTTTGAAGACCGCCATGCATTCAAAGTAATTGGAATCAAATTTCAAGTTATACATATAACTCCTTGATTCGCTTGGATCTGGTGTCGCTGTCGTTTATGTCCAAATATGAATCGGATATTTTTTCGATATGCACCGCGTCACGATCCGTTTTGTATGAAGTTCTTTTTAGTAAATATACCTCTAATTTAAACACAAAAGTAAATGATAAAAAAATTTCATGACTTAATATAATATACAGGCCAATACGTTTGATTTTATTAAAAGATGGCAATTGGATCAAATTAGGTTTGGTTTTAAATAAGACGTATAAAAATGTAACATTTGAACTATGTAAAAAAGTACTTGCTTAAATTGAGTCATTTTTTAAATTGAAAACTAAATGAAGGAATCGTGAACCTAATGTTTACCCAATTCATCAAGTCAAAGAAAAAAGGTCAGGCAAAATTAATTATTTCTTGTGGAAATGGTGAAGTGAAGGGACCACAGTAATGATCAATATAAATACAAATGTTAAAGTTACGTAGTATTGTTGAAGTTGAACCAAAACTATTCCATTCCCGAAGAAATATTAATGGAAGAAGCCCAGAAAATTGTAGATGTCGAAGCCACTTCCCTATCAGAAACAATGCAACGTAAACTTGACAAATTATGGGGTGAACCGAACGAGACAGAGAATTTCACCATCTTTCGCGCACCACATAACATGCACGAAAGCAAGAAACACCTCTTCAAGCCTTCTGTCATCTCCATCGGTCCATTCTACCATGGTCAGACGAGCCTTCGAGCCATGGAGGATAAAAAATGGCGAGTCTTGCGGGATTTTCTATTCCGTGGGGACCACATAAATTTGGATCTCTGTATATCAGAGATGAAGCTGCTAGAAGAGAGAACACGGAGGTGTTATAGTGAGACGGTGGATCTTGACAGCAATGGCTTCATTGAGATGATGTTGCTTGATGGCTGCTTTATAATCGAGTACTACAAAAAACTGAAAGAATCAAATTTGGCATCTATTTTTGAGGTTGGCTGGAATCGTTTGTTCATAAGTTGTGATTTGGTGCTCCTAGAGAATCAAATTCCCTTCTTTGTTGTTGAGAAGTTGTGCGAGATTGGTGTAAAACAAGAAGATAGCATAAATTTTGTTAATGACCTTATTTGTTTTATGCCCACACCAATAGAAAATTACCCCAGAAATTCGAACCCTCCAGCTCAAATCGATCATTTGGCCCATCTCAATCACCATTGTTCAGTGCCCAACCCAAAGAATCCAGTTGTATTGAGTTCCAAATCATTCCTTTTAACCAGAATGTTCAGCCTTAATAAAATCAAATATTTGCTTCTTTGGTTTCTTTCATGGGTGCTCACATGGTTTCCTAGTTCTAATTCTCGAGGCTTGTCAATGGCACCAAATTCAACCCGGAATCTATCAACATCTGTGATCCCTTGTGCAACTGATCTCCAAGCTGCTGGAATCAAATTCAGACCAAAGAGTAACCCGAAAAATATATTCGACATATCATTTGTTCAAGGTGTCTTGGAAATCCCAAGGCTAACAATCACCGATGATTGTAGGCCTCTTTTCGTCAACCTCATAGCATTTGAACAATGCAATTTTCTTAAACTGTATGCCCACTTCTCAACCTTTGCTGTATTCTTGAATTTGCTAGTCAACACACAAAATGATGCGATGATACTACAGCAGTGTGGGATCATTGAAAATTGGCTGGTCAGTGAAGAGGAGTTGAGTAGTTTTTTCAACCTGCTCAATGAAGGCACGCAAAGAGATGAGCATCACTTTTTGGCTGAATTGTTCAGGGAAGTGAACAAACACTGTGAATCAAGCTGGAATAGGCAGCGAGCAAAATTGATTCATGATTATTTTAGCAGTCCATGGACAGCAATTTCTCTTGTCGCTGGTATTGTACTTCTAGTTCTTACAAGTGTACAATCTTTCTTTTCAGTGTTTGCCTACATTGTTCCCCCGAGCTGTTGATTCCGTTACATTATTTGTTACAAGTACTATTGGAGCTACTAAATTGAACAAGACAAAAGTGAATTTACAATGTATGTGATAAAGGAGTTATTTTTTGAAATAATTTTGTTTTGTTTTGTTTTCTTTGTTCTGTTCTTCCTTGTTTGTCATTCCTTTTAGTCTTCCTTCTTGTCTCTCTTTTGTTTTTATGAAATATATGCTTCGAAGTTTTTATTATTATTCAATTTTCAAGGTTATTTTCAGCACCTACAGCCATGTGTTGGCAATTGGCTCCGTATTCCAAGTTATTCTGAATGTTTTTTTTTTTTTTACTTAGTTGTTAACCATGTATGTGTTTTCTTTAATATATGTTACTTTTGTCTTCTTTTTTGTTAAATAGTGAAGGTTATAAATTTTGGGTCGCGTTTTTGTCCAAAGAGATTTGGACAAAGTCGAATCTAAACTAATTGAGCTACGTCAAAGTTTGTGTACGACGGTTTAGATTTATGGAACCTTTTGAATTAAAGTTCATCAAGATGGGATGGTTTGGAAATTATTAGGTTACGTATATTTACTATGTAGAATTTTTAAACGCGCTGCGCTCCAAGTCGGCAAAAACAAATTAACAATATTTTGATCGTCTACAGCGCTCAAAAGCTCATCAGATGGATATAAGAATGCTTGAGATTTGTGCTGTCGTTTCAACATTCCATCAAGCTCCTTCATAAATGATCTGAGGGTTCAAACTTCAGTGGAAAGTTTGTAGCTCTTCGCCAGAAAAATAACTCAGAATTCGGATCTCCTAAAGTAACTCATAATTTGAGTTTAGATCTGGATTGTCCGATCTAAATCTGCACAAAAATTGAAGGAGCCCGATAACTCTATCTACGGCCGGATTGATTCAAATTCAGATTGTTGAAACTTGAGTTCGAAAAACTCAAAATTCCCTCTTCAATAAATTTGCTTAAAATCTCCATTTGTGATATTTGAAAATTAGAGGGTTAAATTGAATATATATTTCTTTAATGGTGAGTTATTTTTCTAATGACCACTTATTATTTTGTTAATGACTTTTACTGTTACACCTCCTCATGGCACCTTTATGGTACGTTTCTTCCTCATTTCATAATTATCATTAATTAATATTAAATCTCTTGATTGAATCTTTATAACTATATAGGTCCCCATCTGTTTGATATAGGATTATACTCATTCCTTTCTTATTTTGATACGAACTCTCAATATTAATACAAATACAGATCCCTCTTTCTATCTTAGATGATCGTTTGAATCTGAGAAATAAATGAAAAGGAGTAAAAACCTTTTCTTTGATTTACTCGCATAAAGTTTTTTGATTAATCTTCCATTTGTATTTTATCCCAATAAATCAAATTCTGATCTATGCTGGATATTGCGGAGTTATTGTCAGTTGGTTCCATGGTATGCCTAAGTAGCAACAACCCCGGATTATCTTGGTTGCGATTCCATCTTGCACGATGAGACGGAATATGCTTAAGGAAAGTGCTTCGCACGATCCGGTAACTCTATTTCAATTTGATTTATTTTAATTAATTTATACTATCCGAATATTCTGAAAATTTATACCAGCACAGATTTGACGGTTCAGGTTCAAACTGGGACCCAATGGGGGTAAAGATTTTAACTGAGTAGTTTTGGTTTTATACAACGTACAACTTATAGAATTAAAATGGCGCTGCATGAAGTAAAAAATGCTCTTTTAAATCTTTACCTCTATTGGACATTGAATCAAATTTAGTCTGGTATTTAGTCTGTAATGTTAGATCCATGTCGTGCCTGTTTTAAAATTATGAAGAAATTTAACCTTCAAAAAAAGTTTACAATTTACAATTTAAAATTTTCACACATTTTAATGCGGAACAAACAATCAAGAGCGTCGACCATCAAATGATGTTTTTGCCAACTTCAATGGTGACAGCAGCCTACGGGCCTATTTGGCCGAAAAGCAAAAGACTTCAATGGTGACAGACTCCACAACTTAAGACGAGGCACTCATGAGCCATTAAATAGAAAGAGTATAATAGAAAAGAAACAACAAAATGCTCCAACAAATTTAAGTTTATGAAGGTTTTAATGCCGACCACATTCAGGTTATGGCTGGTATACCAATATACAAATCCAGTCTAGTACCTGATATGGTAGAATGAGATCCAGGCTAGAAAAAAAAATCGCTCAGCTAGAATTTTATCAGATAGATATGGTACCTGAGGGGATATTCTTCTGGTATACCATTGGTGTGGGAAAAGATGAGTAATATTTCTTAACTTATTAATTAAGAGATAGTAGGGAGGGAACCATACTTGCAAGTCATGGGGGGTCAATTATCTACGAATGAGGGTCAATTTGACACAACCCATAACATTTTACTTAAAACTATATAAAAAATAAGTCAAATGTACCCAAATTTTGAACATAAATGAAGTCATTTGACCCTATTCCTTCTATGTACACTATATTACCCCGATACTTCATATATGGTCTGCACCTATTTTGCATTTGTATTGTATCGGTATCCAATACCTGTATCAGTCTCATTTTGAAAATTGTCATATCGACAGATCCGTATTATATCCGATACGATAATTGTACCCGTATCCATATAACAAATTAGCTTCTATGTAGCTCCGCTGTTGTGGAATATGATACATTTTGTTAAATATATATATCTGTACTTTTAAGCTCTAGAATAAATATAAGGGCGAATATGTCAAGTTGTAAGTCTCACTATATATATAGACATTAATGCAATTTCATAAACTGCATTTTGAACCATTTACAAACTGAAATAGAATATAATATATATATGGTGAAATTATACTATGAAGCAATTACAATAAAGTAGTTCAGCACTGAGTTGTCATAATGCATGGTAAATTAAAAGTATAAACGACCTCCCAGAAAACAATATTAACTAAACGTAAGAAAAACATGGGGAGATGATTACAATTTACCAAGAGATACTTTTACAAAAAGAGTTCAGTTCAACCAGAAAGTTAATTTCTTATAAAAAGGGGTAAAAGGAGGAAAAAATAATTTATTTATGTGAAGTTATTTATAATGGGAAAGATAATGACTTAAACAACTATGAGAAATATGAATTTGAAAAGGATAAAGTATTAAATTTTGAAATTTGAAAAGGATATAGTATTATATTATGAATTTTGAAGAGATAAGTAGGTAGGTTTTGTGAGAGCATATATTAATGGAACAGAGTACGTAACTAACACAAGTAAGAAACAATTGAATCATATGATTCAACAAGGCCCAGTGAATCAGGCCTGCCACTGGCTGCTAATGAACAAAAGCCCTGTTCATGATCGGCCCAGATCGAAATTAAATGGAACAAGCCCTCTTCATGATCGGCCCGAAACAAAGTTCTTCATGCCCATGTTCAACCCCTTCAATGTTGTTCAAAACTGAGCCCTGTTCGAACTTGAGCCCTGTTCAGAACAAGCCCGGTTTAGTGAATTGGGCTGAACTGTGGACAACTAATCGGGCCTTGCTTTGAACAACTTATGAACAACTTTTCATATTAACTTAGTAAGGCCGAAGAAGAAGTATATTTGAAAATGTGTACAACAGTATATTACTGATACTTAATATAAATTATGCTGCCACAGCATGAAATTTTTCCAAAAAATCAGAACTCCAATTCTGTCAAAAACAAAGAGTTTAACATAATAAAAAAGACAACAAATACATGCCTTGACTATATCAAAATGCTTAATCAAGCAACAAAAATCATGTTATCTAAGTTGACCTAACATATCATATAACAGAAATATCATTTTGAAACAACTGTACATCAGCAGTTCTCTGTCTTTGTGAATTAACTGAATTTGTAGCCCACTCTCTTCTCCTTTAATTGGAACCTGCATAGCAATGTATGAATACTCTTTTTTTTTTTATATCTAGGCAGTGGCTGTCAAGTTGTGCGGTAAAATAAATTAAATCAAATCTCAACTAAATACAAAATCAAACTAACAATTTGTACCAGTACCGAATACCAGACCAGTACACTCCTCATACTGGTTATGTACCAATACCGAATGTTAAACTGTACCAGTGCACTCCTCATACCGGTCCTGCATCCAGTCCTGTACTAGTACCGAATACCAGTGCTCTTCGCATACTCCACAGCCTAAACTCCTGTAAAATTATGTCAGACAACACCTTTACCGGCAACAATGTATGAATAATCAGTAGAAGATTTTTACTAAATATATTAGACACATAAAAATAATCTCAAGCCGTACTTCTGTACCACTCGAATATTTATTAATTTGTTGAATATGAAAAACCATTAGGACTAGAGAATACAAAATTACAAATCTCATAATTCCACCCCCCAATATGATATCTCCAGTACCATTGGTACATGTAAGAAGACTACATGGTCAGATTGCTTTATTGTTCTCCGTTGTTGTTATAAGAAAACAAAGCAATCAATAAGATATAACAAGTCTGATTGGATGTTCTTACATGAACTTCTTTTGACAAACAGTTCCTTTATAATTTTTTTTGCACAAAGTTTACAACTACAAATATATTTTTACTAAATTAGAGAGACTGACACCTTCAATGGAGAAACAAAGTGAAATTTGAGCAAAACCTAAAAACAATGGTACGATTGGATGGCCTCCCGCTGGTACCGACCGTGGCCTAAGAACTTAGTATTTACATGTTATGTAGGGCAAAGTACAAAAACGGTATTAAAAGAGAAGAATAAACAATAATTGAAGGAAAATTACCATTCATGGTAACAACTGTTTCGAGTGCTTTTGTGCGCTTCTTTGCATCATCAAGGGACAACTTCACTACAAATTTTTGCTGCAATAAATTTTAAAAAAAAACTATATTAATTTTTACAAATTAAAATTATAATGAGTAAAATTCTACAAGAATCTAATAAGAAAATATACACAGCAACTTTTTGGTAGTGCCCTACTGTAGATGCATGAATTGGTCTAGATACTTGAATGCGAGAAAGAATATATAATACTCTAGGTTCTGTTATGGGTAGTTTTGAGTATTAGTAGAGGCTACTGTAGATGAAACACTGGTGCGTCACTGTGGTTTGTTATTGGGATGAGATGAGCTTGTTTTGATTTT
Organism: Carex pendula; assembly: GCA_964058855.1. Classification (NCBI taxonomy): domain Eukaryota; kingdom Viridiplantae; phylum Streptophyta; class Magnoliopsida; order Poales; family Cyperaceae; genus Carex; species Carex pendula. The sequence goes on along the minus strand of CAXKVJ010000027.1, from coordinate 24,922 downwards.
TGAGTATTAATAGAGGCTACGAGAATCTAATTATTGAGATGAGGTGAGATGCACTTGTTTTGATATATACTGTAGATAAAACACTGTGGTTTGTTATTGAGATGTGGTGCATCATTGTGCATTGACAGAACATTTACCTTTATTTTTGGTGAAGATTATTGCAAATTTTTTATTACAATCAGGCAATTACCATTTACCAATTATGGTTTTCAACAGTGGTCATTGGTACACAGTACAAAGTACAAATTAAAGTGGTACTGGTAATTGCAATTTACCATTTAGCATTTACTATTAGTTTGCAACAGTGGTACTTGTAATTGCTTGAAATTTCACTATTACCATTTAATTTAATACACTGTACATAGCGTTCTCAACACATTCTAAGTTAATAGAGAAAGATCATAAAGAAAGAAATTGTGGAGCAATCTAGTAGCAATCCAGCACAGCAGCAAAAACATGGACAAAGGAAGAAGCAATTACCGTACCAAGAAGCAATAACTTACCAATCCAGCAGCAATTGTGAAGCAAGTGCGGCAGCCACCAAGGGAAAGGGCGGAGTCACAGAGGCCGGACAACGGGGAACGGCGGAGAGCGGGAAGGGACGAGGAGCCGCAGAGGCAGCCGGTCGGAGGCGGAGGCTCGGTCGGCGGCAATGGCAGAGGAAGTAAAACACCAGCGATCTCAGACCAACAAAAATCAATCCGACGAAGTGAAGAAAACAAACCAAAAATCTGAAGAACACATAAAGGAAGAACGAGAGAGAGAGAGAGAGAGAGATCGGCTGCGACGAAGGCACGAGAGAGGGAGAGAGAGAGATCGGACTAAACGACTAGGTGAGAGCTGAGAGGTGATAGCGTGACTGAGATCTGTTCAAAACCTACTCAAACGGGCTGCTCAAAACTTGTCCAAATGGGCTTTTCAAACGGACTGCTAATTGAATATAACCAAACTTTGTTCATGCCCTGTTAAGATTCGATCCATTCATAAAATTTAAATTTAACATGAACTGAACATTGAGCCCGTTTGTATTACAACTCGTCCAAACTTTGTTCAGTAATTGTTCAGCCCAGCTTGTCTCTGGACAAACATGTCCAATTAGCAACCCAAGTTAGACAAGTGTTATCTCCACTACCAATATGGATTGCTTAGCTGAATTAGTGATCTCTACTGTGAAGTTTTAATTTGGAGTAGTGTAGCTGCCTTTTCATTGTAGAATTGCAGCACCCATAAATGAAGATTCCTTGGACCATGTTCTATCTCTTTTTTAATTTGTAACCATTTTGATAATAATTTTGATATTATTTCCTTAGACAATAAACAAATCTAATGTTTTCAGATTTCTTTAGTGATTTTCTAACTTGTAATCCGGGGAATTTAAGCGGACCTTATAAATAAAAAAAACCCTGAGCTCAACACACTAGTGGAAAAACAAGAATCAGGATCGGCCTATCTGGATCGGCTATATGAAACAACCGATACTAGTATCTATCTGGATCGGTTCCCTGAATAAAACCGATCCTAATAGTTAATAAGATCGGGTTTTTTAAACAACCGATCCTGATAGTTGAGTTCAACTATCAGGATCAGTTGTTTATAAAAACCGATCCTGATAGTATCATGATCAGTTTTTATAAACAACTGATCCTGATAGTAAACAACTGATCCTGATACTATCAGGATCGGTTGTTAGTAAACAACTGATCCTGATACTATCAGGATCGGTTGTTTATAAACAACTGATCCTAATACATAATTTACTATTGAAAAGTAATACATATTTTTTAAGAAACTAGAAAGATAAATTTTTTTTTGATTTCTTGAATAAACATATAAGTTATACAGATGGAATGCCAAATGGGTGCCGGTACTGCTGCAATTGAAGAAGTTAAGAAGGGATCATTGGAGTGGATGGGGTCCCATAGAGAGGCTAGAGGTATAAACAATGGTCAAAAATAGTTCATTAATTAGAATCGATTGTTAATATAGCCGATCCTAATTCCAGTTATTTTATAAATTACTTTATAAATTATTTTAATAAATTACTTTATAAATTATTTTAATAAATTACTTTATAAATTATTTTAATAAATTACTTTATAAATTATTTTAATAAATTACTTTATAAATTATTTTAATAAATTATCTTATAAATTATTTCGATGTAGCACTTGGCTCACTGGACGAAGAAAGAGATACATTTCCAGAGAATAACATTGAAAAATAAATTACTTGATTAACTGGAGAGTACATCAGATCGAAGCAAATTGAGCACTCCAGGAAGTCAGTATGGATTGTGGCTATCTCATTTTCTTCTCCAGTCTCGTTTTGAGGAGATGTATGATTCAAAATCTTTCGTCCCTTGGTTTTACTCTAAGATGGAGGATTCAAAGTCCTTCTTTGATTTTACTCTGATAAGACGGAATATTCAAAGTCTTTCCTCCTTCGTTAGTCTTTCTCCGCTTGGCCATTTCGCCTTCGCCTTCTATGTCATCCGAGGATAATTTCGCCATTGCAACCATTCAGAGTGTGGAGAGAGAGAGAGAGCAAGTGAAGTATGTGATATCGACCAAGGTTTATATGTTTATTCTATGGAATGAAAAAAAATTATATTTTTCTAGTTTCTTAAAAAATATATATATTATTTTCCAAAAAGTTTAATTGCAGAATTTTTATTAGGATCAGTTGTTGCTCCAAACCGATACTGAAACTATCAGGATCAGTTCTAACAAACAACTGATCCTGATAGTGAACTATCAGGATCAGTTGTTTATAAAAAACTGATCCTGATACTATCAGGATCAGTTATTCTAAACAACTGATCCTGATAGTTCACTATCAGGATCGTTTTTTTGTAAGCAACCGATCCTAATAGTGCAAATAAAGGTATTTCAGTCCGATTTTTGTCAGAAACTCGTCTCTCTTCCTAGGTCTCGCCTCTTAATTACAGCAACAGCTATTTCGCCCTGCATTAATTCAGCTATCTCAGCTCTCTTTTCTCAGGTACATTTGATCATCTCTTTTCTCAAATTTTGATATTAATGGAGCACCATTTATTGGCTATGATTCGGTTCAAACCCTAAACCCTATATCCTATACAAGTGAGTTATGATCCCCGTTCAAAATCTAAACCTTATAAGTCTTGATTTTTAGCTCTTTTATTTGTTCCACAAGCTTTTAAGTTTGAATATCTCTTCTCATTTCAAGTTTTTCTTTAAATGTGGAGATTTGGATGCACATGCATATATATATTGTCTATATATGCTATATGTGCTATATATGAGCAAATATATCTTCTATATATGACCTATATATTCTTTATATGTGGAGATTTTATTTGAAGATTTGGATGCACACGCTTTTGAGTTTGCTATATATATGTTGTATGAGCATTTTTTTTTTATTTCAACTTAATTGTAGGATATATATATAGCATGTTATATATGTACATCTCTTAATTAGGTTTCGATCGATGGTTTAATTTTGTAGATTGGCTATTATTGAGAGATTTGGTGCAACGATCTTCATCTCACTCGATCCGGCCGGCCTCCCAAAAAAAGTTGCAAGTACAACCTAGAACTCATGTTTAATTAGTTTTGTGCATTAATGTGATTTTTGGGTAAGAGTGTATAGCTAGAGTACGTAGATGTATTTATATTAGCTAGGTATGTAGCTAGAGTACTGTCTTATGAGCCACAACCGAATTATTAATGCCTCTAGGTCATGATACCCGTTCAAAATTAATCCATTAGGGATTAATTTTGAATAGTCCCCGTTTTGGGACTGCTCTCTGAATACTTTGTCTCATTTAGGATGTGGTCACATGTTAGTCGTGTTTTAGCATTTAAGAAAATTTCGGCAGCATTTTCCCTTAGTTCCCTTAGCATTTAGGATGTGGCCACTACTGAGACAGCTTCTTCAGAAAGTGGGATAGGATGGTAACCCGGCCCTATGTAACCCCTATTGTGAACAGAACTCAGCTCCCCAACCTTGTTCTTAATTAATTGTGTTTTATTGTAATTGCAGATGGGCCGCAGTTGGATGTACGAAGTATCACGTCTATCTGATGAATATATGACAGGTGTCGAGGAATTTATCAGAGTTGCTACGGAAGATATGACGAATAAGGGGAGTACACTGATGTCGTGTCCTTGTCGTGATTGTAACAATGGTCAAAAATTCTCCAACTCGAACCAAGTGAGGAACCATTTAATCCGTCGTGGATTCAAGCAAGGATATAAGTGTTGGTTATGGCACGGTGAGAGTTTGCCAACCGACATAGGTACTGGTATTGAGCATCAAGAATACCATGCCGGTGGAAATGACGAGAATGATCTACGGGGATTGGAAACCGATATAGGCGCTCGTACTGAGGATCAGGAATACCATACCGAAGAAAATGATGATATGGTGGTAGATAGATGTGATAATTTTGATCAAATGTTACGTGATTTAGAAGAGGATTTTGATAATGATAAGCAGTATTGTTTATTTGAGAATTTGTACGAAGATTCTAATAAGGAACTGTATCCTGGTTGTTCTAAATTTTCAAAATTGAAAGGTGTATTAAAATTGTATAACCTTAAAGCATCTAACGGTTGGAGTGATAGAAGTTTTACTGAGTTATTACAAACTTTAAAAGAAATACTTCCGGATGGAAACGAGATACCACCAAATATTTATGAAGCGAAGAAAATATTGTGCCCGGTGGATTTGGAAGTTCAAAGAATACATGCGTGTCCAAATGATTGTATATTATATCGAAATGAGTATAAAGATCTTCACGAGTGTCCAAATTGTGGTGCATCACGTTACAAACCAAAGCAGTTAACCGGCAATAAAAGTGATGATTACAAATCGAATAAAGGGCCTCCGGCAAAAGCATTGTGGTACCTCCCCGTGAAACCGAGATTGAAACGTTTGTTCTCAAATGCTAAAGATGCGAAATTAGTGCGTTGGCATGCCGATAACCGGAAAAAAGATGGGAAATTACGGCACCCCGCTGATTCTCCTCAGTGGAGAAATATCGACAAAGAGTTTCCCGAATTCGGACGTGACCCTAGAAATATTAAGCTTGGGCTGAGTGCAGATGGAATAAATCCGCACAGTAGCATGAGCAGTAAGCATAGCAGTTGGCCGGTTCTATTGTGCATTTATAATCTTCCGCCTTGGTTATGTATGAAACGCAAATACATCATGTTGACCTTGCTCATATCAGGACCCAAACAGCCCGGGAACGACATAGATGTGTATCTAGCGCCATTGATCGATGATTTAAAAGAATTATGGAAACCCGGAGTGCAGATATTTGATGCATACAGCAAGGAGAAATTCACTTTACGGGCCATGATTTTCTGCACCATTAATGATTTTCCAGCTTATGGAAATTTGTCGGGTTACAGTGTCAAAGGAGAGAAAGTGTGCCCTGTTTGTCTGGACGATACAGTCGATGTGTGGCTACCTAATTCCTCTAAAAATGTGTACATGGGTCATCGTAGATTTCTTCCTGCCAACCATGCACACCGAAAGAGAAAGAAAGAATTCAATGGAAAGACCGAGAATACCAGAGTAAATTATCCGTTGACCGGTAAAGCTGTTTATTCGCGAGTGAACGATATCAAAGTTCAATTTGGAAAATTTTAAAAAAAGGTGGTGAGAAAGAAAGGGGCACCGAAAATTAGTTGGAAGAAGAGGTCAATATTCTGGGATTTACCATACTGGCAGCACTTAGATGTTCGACACTATTTCGATGTGATGCATGTGGTTAAAAATGTGTGTGATAGCCTAGTTGGAACATTATTGAACATTCCAGGTAAGACTAAGGATGGTATCAATGCTCGGAAAGACATGCAATTCCTGAACATACGGTCGGATCTGCAACCAGTAGAGAAGGAAAGAGAAAATGGAAAATTTTGTACGTATCTAAAACCGGCAATGCATACGCTGTCGAAAGCAGAGAAAAAAAGCTTATTGGAATGCCTTCATGGTGTCAAAGTTCCATCTGGATATTCTTCGAATATTAAAAACCTAGTTTCACTGGAAGATTTAAAATTGACAGGAATGAAGTCTCACGACTGTCATGTTTTAATGACGCAGCTTCTTCCTGTTGCAATTCGGGGCATATTGCCAAAGTGTGTTAGGCAGACCATCACGAAGCTTTGTTTTTTCTTTAATGCCATATGTTGCAAAGTAAGTGATCCTGATACGCTAGATGCTCTGCAGAAGGAGATTGTTGTCACTCTTTGTAATCTAGAAATGTATTTTCCTCCGTCTTTTTTTGATATCATGGTTCATTTAATCGTTCACCTAATTAGAGAAATTAAGATGTGCGGACCTGTTTTCTTGCGGTACATGTATCCGTTCGAGAGATACATGGGATTGTTAAAGGCATATGTCAGGAATCGATATCGGCCTGAGGGAAGCATCGTAAGAGCTTATGCTGCCGAAGAGGTTATTGAGTTTTGTACTAATTATATGGATGATGTCAAAGCTATCGGCATCCCTAAATCTCGGCACGAGGGTCGACTTCACGGGGTAGGCACAATCGGTGCTAAATTATTCGAGCCCGATAGTACAACGATGTCACTAGCACATTTCCATGTTTTGCAACACCTCACTGACGTTCATCCTTTTTGGAAAGAGCATATGAATCTCTTGCGGCAACAGAATCCTAAGAAATCCGATAAGTGGTTAATCAGCGAACACAATAAAGAGTTTGAAGGATGGTTTACACGTAGAGTCATGCAAGCTCCGGAGGGAGAAAATATTACAGAAACTGTCAAATTGTTGGCTCTTGGTCCAGTCCATGTCGTGAGGACCTTCCAAGGATATGACATCAACGGGTACATATTTTACACAAGAAATTAAGATTCAAAGAGTACCGTGCAAAACAGTGGAGTGACGTTAGTAGCCGTTTCGAGTGATTTGTCATATCCTAAAGGTGCCGGACCATCGCATGGATCGATGTCATATTACGGGTTTGTTGAAGAAATTTGGGAGGTAGATTATAGAAAATTTAACATTCCGTTATTTATGTGTAAATGGGTCGATAACCGTAGGGGGGTTAAAGTCGACGAAGATGGTTTTATTCTAGTGGATTTCAGTAAGGCTGGATACAAGGATGATCCATTTATACTTGCAAGACAAGCCACGCAAGTGTTCTACGTTACTGATCCGGCCGATCGTTCAAGACATGTCGTCCTCTCTGGTAAAAGACGTATCATCGGGATTGACAATGTGGAAGACGAAGAAGCGTACGATCATTTTGATGAGATACCACCGTTTTCCACTGGCATGGCATCTTTACCAACCGGTGAGGATAACAAGACAAGTCACACGCGCAACGATCATAATGAAGGAGAATGGATTGAAGTTCCCACCGGCAGTAATCCCTAAATTTTTATTGGTATGTCAAAATATTAAAATATAAAAAATGTGACTTAATATTATTTAATGTTGCTGACTTAAGGAATTTTTCTTTTTTCAGGATGCATTGAAACACTAGACAATGAAAAGCCTGCAAGTTATTCTTCAATATTTCTTGTAGCTTACTTCTTTTCATGTTATATGTTACAAATTAGCTTAATTTTTAATTTTTAATGTTACTATTAGTAGAATATTTTATTTCATGTTATAAATTAATTTTCAAGTTATAAAGATAATATACCAAAATAATTTTTAAGATTTCATGAAATAATTTTTAAGATGTAATTTATAAGATAATATGTTTTCAGATTTCTTATTAAAAGTACTTCCTAAAACTTATCTATAAATTAGATGGAATATAAGCTACAAAAATATCATTTTAATTTTTTCACCAAAAAACATTCTGATTTTAATTTCTACAAGAGTTATTTCCAGAAATTCATACACATACACATTCTGATTTTAATTTTTTAAAAAAGCATAGACATACAAAAGTATAACATACACACAAAAAACTCCATGTCTTATCTGGATCGGTTCTTAAGGTAGGAACCGATCCAGATAGTAATATTACATATTAATAATTATTTTAATAAATTATTTTTGTATGAAATCTTACAAAGAAACCTATAAATTATTTTAATAAAGTTATTAAATTATCTTACTAACTTCCTTATGAATTATTATATCTTACAAATTATTTCTATAAAATTGGTTATTTTTTTTAATAAATTATCTTTTTCCATTTAAGCTACAAAAATTTGTAACATGAAATAGGTTTTTAAAAAGCAATATATTTATTTAGTTTTTATATTTTCAGACCAATTAAAATAATAATATAATTTATAAGAATTTATGATTAAAATAATTCACAAAAATCCATCAAAATACACATTCTGATTTTAAATTTTTAAAAACTCATACACATACACTATCTGGATCGGTTCCTACCTTAAGAACCGATCCAGATACTATCAGGATCGGTTCTTAAGGTAGGAACCGATCCAGATAATAATATTACATATTAATAATTATTTTAATAAATTATTTTTGTATGAAATCTTACAAAGAAACCTATGAATTATTTTAATAAAGTTATTAAATTATCTTACTAACTTCCTTATGAATTATTATATCTTACAAATTATTTCTACAAAATTGGTTATTTTTTTTAATAAATTATCTTTTTTCATTTCAGCTACAAAAATTTGTAACATGAAATAGGTTTTTAAAAAGCAATATATTTATTTAGTTTTTATATTTTCAGACCAATTAAAATAATAATATAATTTATAAGAATTTATGATTAAAATAATTCACAAAAATCCATCAAAATACACATTCTGATTTTAAATTTTTAAAAACTCATACACATACACTATCTGGATCGGTTCCTACCTTAAGAACCGATCCAGATACTATCAGGATCGGTTCTTAAGGTAGGAACCGATCCAGATAGTAATATTACATATTAATAATTATTTTAATAAATTATTTTTGTATGAAATCTTACAAAGAAACCTATAAATTATTTTAATAAAGTTATTAAATTATCTTACTAACTTCCTTATGAATTATTATATCTTACAAATTATTTCTACAAAATTGGTTATTTTTTTTAATAAATTATCTTTTTCCATTTAAGCTACAAAAATTTGTAACATGAAATAGGTTTTTAAAAAGCAATATATTTATTTAGTTCTTATATTTTCAGACTAATTAAAATAATAATATAATTTATAAGAATTTATGATTAAAATAATTCACAAAAATCCATCAAAATACACATTCTGATTTTAAATTTTTAAAAACTCATACACATACACTATCTGGATCGGTTCCTACCTTAAGAACCGATCCTGATCGTATCTGGATTGGTTCTTAAGGTAGGAACCGATCCAGATAGTAATATTACATATTAATAATTATTTTAATAAATTATTTTTGTATGAAATCTTACAAAGAAACCTATAAATTATTTTAATAAAGTTATTAAATTATCTTACTAACTTCCTTATGAATTATTATATCTTACAAATTATTTCTACAAAATTGGTTATTTTTTTTAATAAATTATCTTTTTCCATTTAAGCTACAAAAATTTGTAACATGAAATAGGTTTTTAAAAAGCAATATATTTATTTAGTTTTTATATTTTCAGACTAATTAAAATAATAATATAATTTATAAGAATTTATGATTAAAATAATTCACAAAAATCCATCAAAATACACATTCTGATTTTAAATTTTTAAAAACTCATACACATACACTATCTGGATCGGTTCCTACCTTAAGAACCGATCCTGATCGTATCTGGATGGGTTCTTAAGGTAGGAACCGATCCAGATAGTAATATTACATATTAATAATTATTTTAATAAATTATTTTTGTATGAAATCTTACAAAGACACCTATAAATTATTTTAATAAAGTTATTAAATTATCTTACTAACTTCCTTATGAATTATTATATCTTACAAATTATTTCTACAAAATTGGTTATTTTTTTTAATAAATTATCTTTTTCCATTTAAGCTACAAAAATTTGTAACATGAAATAGGTTTTTAAAAAGCAATATATTTATTTAGTTTTTATATTTTCAGACTAATTAAAATAATAATATAATTTATAAGAATTTATGATTAAAATAATTCACAAAAATCCATCAAAATACACATTCTGATTTTAAATTTTTAAAAACTCATACACATACACTATCTGGATCGGTTCCTACCTTAAGAACCGATCCTGATCGTATCTGGATTGGTTCTTAAGGTAGGAACCGATCCAGATAGTAATATTACATATTAATAATTATTTTAATAAATTATTTTTGTATGAAATCTTACAAAGAAACCTATAAATTATTTTAATAAAGTTATTAAATTATCTTACTAACTTCCTTATGAATTATTATATCTTACAAATTATTTCTACAAAATTGGTTATTTTTTTTAATAAATTATCTTTTTCCATTTAAGCTACAAAAATTTGTAACATGAAATAGGTTTTTAAAAAGCAATATATTTATTTAGTTTTTATATTTTCAAACCAATTAAAATAATAATATAATTTATAAGAATTTATGATTAAAATAATTCACAAAAATCCATCAAAATACACATTCTGATTTTAAATTTTTAAAAACTCATACACATACACTATCTGGATCGGTTCCTACCTTAAGAACCGATCCAGATACTATCAGGATCGGTTCTTAAGGTAGGAACCGATCCAGATAGTTATCTGGATCGGTTCTTAAGGTAGGAACCGATCTTGATAAGGGATAGGGCCGGTCCACTACTTAGCCGAAATTTGAAAAATTTCAAAACCCTTGGCCTCTCTCTTCCTCTTCTCCTCTAATCAAAACCCATGGCTCTTCCTCTTCTCCTCTAACACTTAGCCTCCACCGTGCGGCTCTTTTCCTCCCCTTCTCAAAACCCTAGTCCGTCGGCTACCTTTCTCTCTTCTCCTCCGTGAGCTCTTCTCTTCCGTTCAAGCTTTCCCTTCCACCCCTACCTCTCCGCCGTCAACTCGTTGGCTCCACCTCCCTCTCTCTCTCAAATCCGGCCATTTCTCTCAAACTCGGGTAAGTTCCCTAGATCTCCCTCTTTTTTTAACAAAACTAATTTCTTACGAATTGTTTAAATATTATTGTTAATTCGGATTAGAAATCATTGTTAATTCGGATTATAAACTGTTGCTAATTCGGTTTATTAGAAATTATTGCTAATTTGGTTTATTAGAAATTCGGATTACAAATTATTAAACCTTGTTGCTAACTAGAAATTGTTGCTTATTACAAATTGTTTAAAAAATTTAGTACCAATGCTTATTAAAAATTGTTAGCAATCCTCTTATTTGCTTATTAGAAATTGCTTATTTGAAATTATTTATTAGAAATTGCTTATTTGAAATTGTTAAACCTTGTTTGTTAACTAGAAATTGTTGCTTATTACAAATTGTTTAAAAAATTTAGTACCAATGCTTATTAAAAATTGTTAGCAATCCTCTTATTTGCTTATTAGAAATTGCTTATTTGAAATTATTTATTAGAAATTGCTTATTTGAAATTATTTATTAGAAATTGCTTATTTGAAATTGTTAAACCTTGTTTCTTAACCCTATTTACTCAAGTATTGGTACCAAGGCATTGTAAGAATTTTATTTGGTACCAAGGGATTGTAAGAATTTTATTTGGTATTGCTCAAGTATTGGTAATTTTATTTGACATTGAGTTAACCCTAGTTGCTAATTCTTGCTTTAGATATGGAAGGTGATAGTGAGATAGCCTCGGCTAAGAAACGAGGAAGAGGGCCTAACAAAAGTAAGGAGAAGTTTAACGAGAAAGGCAAAAAGGTGCAACTTGACAAATTTTACAGGCCGATTTTTACTCGAGAGACGACGAATTTTGCAACGGAATTTGGGATATTGGTAAGAAATAATGTTCCTCTAAGGTTCCAGCGATGGAAAGATGTTCCAGATGATACAAAGCTAAAAATATGGGAAATACTTAAGGTAAATAAAATTTGGTACTAATATATTTCACAAGATTTCATTTGATATTAACTAACTCTACATTTTTTATTTCTATTTGTTTGTAAGGTGGACTGGGGCATAGTCGACAAAGCAGAGGTGCAAAAATATTATTATCAGAAAATGGCTACTTATCACCGGAAGTGGAGAACCGAAATGACTAAAGTGTGGCGCAACGGTGAGACTCCCGATTTTGGTAAGCTCCAAATTGAAGAACAAGACTGGGAAGAATTTTGCAAGTACCGACAGACGGAGGAATTTGATGTATGATAGTTACTATGGACCACACCTACCTTATCTATAATTAATTAAGAATTCAAATTTTTTTATAATTGAGGTCAATTGTTTATTTGTTCAAATTGTAGGATGCCAGCAAGACTGGAAAAGCGAATCAGGCCCACAACGAGTATCCGCATTTCTTAGGATCCAGAGGTTATAATGGTGAGGGTTTTCAGCGTAGACTCAGAGATGCTATGCAGACGATTGCAAACGAGAAAGCATCTAGTGATCCGTCTTCCCAAGGGTCAACTAGTACTGCACTGAGTGCAGAGGAGTTTGCTGATATGTCGGTTGAGCATAGGCACGTCACATGGAAACTAGGAAGACAGAAGCTCTCAGACGAGACCAACGAACGCTTTTATCCAGAAACATACTTACCGGTCATCAACAGAATTGTGAGTATCTAGATATTGTCATTCATTGAAACCTTAACTTTAATTTATTTTGTTATAACATGTATGTTGTCATTTCAGGAAGAACAAGAAGCGGCTTTTAAACAAGGCCAGTTGGCCATCGTACGATACGATGATGTTTTGGGAAAATCTCTGCCAAATCGAGAACATCCCGGGAGGGTGAGAGGAGTGGGAGGTCTGCTTCCAATAACAACAACATTCGGTAAGAGCTCGACAAGGACGAGACGCACTATTAACTCGAGGTCCGAAGAAGAAATTGATGCGAGAGTGGATCAAAGAGTGGAGGAGAGAGTAAGAGGAATGGAGGAGAGATTGCGGCAAGAAATGAAAGCTGAGTTTGCAATGATGCTTGCGCAGACAATGGGCCAACAAGAAAAGACGTATACCCCAACAGTCATTCAGAGCAGCTGCCAGTCAGTCAAAGCACATGCAAAACTTTCCGAGTTTACTGAGGTAATGCAAATTCAGATTTGAATCAGTAGGCGTATGCTTTAATTTCGTACATATTTATATTTTATTCGAGTAAATACATGTATTTGTGCAGGAGGCAGAACTAAGCTGCAGACTCCAGGCGAATGTAGGTGGGAATACTCTTGTAGTGGCAGTAGGGACAATTCATGTTCCAGTTGTACAAGGTGGAACAATTCACGGTTTGCCTATGCCGCCCGACCATGCAAGAGTAACGGTGGATGCTATTCGTGATGCAGACTTCATAGACCTTCCCTTACCTGTACCAAATGGCGAGCAGTTAACCCTTGCATCGGTTCTCGGAAGTTTCACTGCATGGCCGATGTCCATGATATTGACAGGTTCAGATGAGGTATATTATTATTAAGTTCTTATACTTCTTAATTTGTATCTATATGATAGAGTTATAGTTGATTCTAGATTTTATTTCAATTTATTACGAAATTTTGCAGGAACGACGCGAAGAGGTGCAAGTTCCTGGAGATCGGAACGCAACGAGTCACATCAAGGCGTTTGATCATATCAATTTTGAAAAGCTGGGACGAACATTCAAGCAGCTGCGTGATCGATTTTCAGAGCTAGATGGCAGTCCATTCAAAATCGATCCGCCACTTGATCTTTTCGGTTCAGCAGAGTCCATATACGTTTATGCAGATGATTATGCGGCCTTGCTTACACCACGGGAGTGGCTCACTGGACCGATCATTCAGATATGGATGCTGTGAGTTTACTATTCGTAATAATTGCAGAATTCAGTACTTTTAATTCAAATTTCACAAAATTGAGAAAACATGTATGTCTTTCTTTTTTAGGTATTGGCACAAATTCATTAAGGAGGAATATCCCGATGAGCAGATTGGTTTCATGGACCCCCAGCGAACGAATGCCATCTTGCTGGATGATGACCGAGGGAGTGTTCTTCAATACATAAGGAAATCACTCCAAGAGAATCGGGACAAGAGATTGATCTTCATACCTTACCATCAGATGTTAGTATTATATATATATTCTAATTTTATTATATTTCTTTCAATTCATATAAATTATAGAATATGACATGCTACAAACCTAACATGCAGAAATCATTGGGTATTGACCGTGCTTATGCCAAGTGAACGTGCATTGTACGTGTACGATTCAGATAAGAAGAGCAAAAAAATGCTAATGATCACTGCTGCGGTCGAGGAGTAAGTGACTTTCTTAATTCTACGTTTGTTTAGAATTCTAATGATTTTATTATTATATTATCATTTATCTCTCGTAAGTACTGATCAATGTGTTCATATTTCAACAGTGCCTTCAACAGGGAAATGGGTACTTCTTTAACGATTCATAAAGATTGCAAGGTAATAGTTTCTATTGAGATATGATTATAGGGACCTAGATGCACAAATTTGTGAATATCTAGACATATAAACCATTTGTATGCTAATTAACATACATTTTATTTTTTTCAAACTTGTTATATAGTGCCCACAACAACCAGCCGGCTGGGAATGTGCATATTATGTCATGTTGCTCATGCAAGACATAATAAGCGAACACCTCGATGCTTTTCCGAACTTAAGGGTATATATGCATTTATATATTTTTCAAATTAAAGTAATGAATTGTTGCTTCAAAAATAATAAAATACAAAATTAATTGTGCATGTCTTCTATCTTTTTAAAAATGCAGGATATTCCCGGTAGACATAATGTACAACGCTTGGGCGACTTTCGAAAAATGTGGGTTCAAATTTTCCAACAAGAAATTAGGCCGAGAAGAAGTACAACATTGTAGGATGTGTATAATTTTAATTTGCATGAACATGAATTTTTTGTAATAATTTAGGATGTCTATGATATTTATTTTAAGATGTGTATGTGTATGAAACATAATTTTAGGACGTGTGACATTTCATTTCGGATTTTGTGATAATTTAGCAAGAATTTTGGCCAGCAAAATATGAAAGCTGGTCATTTAATAAATTTTTTTTTTTTGATTCAATTTAACTATCTGGATCGGTTCCTTAGCTAAAGAACCGATCCAGATAGGTATCTGGATCGGTTCCTTAGATAAGAACCGATCCAGATACCTATCTGGATCGGTTCTTTAGCTAAGGAACCGATCCAGATAGGTCTGAATTTAAAATATTAAAGAATAATTAAAAATAACTATTATTTATGAATAATTAAAAATAACTATTAGGATCGGTTCTATTTAAAACCGATCTAGATAACGGACTATCTGGATCGGTTGTATAATAAAGAACCGATCCAGATAATGCCTTATCTAGATCGGTTTTAAATGGAACCGATCCAGATACTTAATTTCTGAATTTAATAATAAAAACGTTTTAATATTAATCTGGATCGGTTGTATAATTAAGAACCGATCCAGATAGTCAGTTATCTAGATCGGTTCACTATTATACAACTGATCCAGATTAATATTAAAATGTTTTTATTATTAAATTCAGAAATTAAGTATCTGGATCGGTTCCATTTAAAACCGATCTAGATAATGCATTATCTGGATCGGTTCTTTATTATACAACCGATCCAGATAGTCTGTTATCTGGATCGGTTCCATTTAAAACCGATCTAGATAAGGCATTATCTGGATCGGTTCTTTATTATACAACCGATCTTGATAACGTATTTGTATCGCCTTCATCAGGATCGGTTGTATTCCGATACTAATATGAGTATATAACCGATCCTGATTCTATATTTTCCACTAGTGACATTCATGTCCTACAAGGTTTGTAATAGAGAATCTGAACTTGCTTTCTGTAGTATATATATATGTGCAGTGGGCTTACTGGACCTACGGCCGAAGATTGCTCCTGCCAAAGGCAGGCCAGACAGCCCATGACCATGACCCAAAAACTAATTGTAAGCTGGATAAATTAGTAATTGTAAAAGATTCATTTTTACGGTACCTAGGAGGATATGGATTCGTTTAATATTGATGTGGATTTAAGAGGGCTGATGCCAAAGCAGGCCCCAGGGCCCATGACCATGACCCACCAAAACGTTTCCGTTACCAAGTATCTACAACGAATATACTTGACATTTATAACCACTCACCAGTGGGACCATAATGCCATCCAATGGGGACTCCAGTGGCCCATATTTGTTCCTTCTGATTTGTTCATATTATATTTTATGTTGTGATCAGGCGGTGATTGCAGATTCATCACCCTCCGAGTTAACACAATAATACAGTATATATCCAAACCGTACATAACCTTAAAATGCGTGCCAAACATTATTCCATCATAGTTTATATATCCAGTATATACAGTATATATCCAGGCCTTTCTTACTGGGCCTTATTCCATCATGGTTTATTATTTGTGTTAGTTACGTACTATGTTTCATTTAATATGGTCCCACAGAACCTACCTACTTATCTGTTCACAAGCCCCATGACAGCTAGCTTCTGTCAAGTTTTATTTTTTTTTTTTTAAAAAAAGTTTTCTGTTCAAAATTCATAATATAATACTTATCCTTCAAAAATACCAATTTCTCATATAGTTGTCTAACTAATTATTTAAAAAAAAAAATTAACTCAACATTAATAATTTATTACTCCTTTAACCCATTTTGTAAATAAAATTCATTTTCTGTTTTGAACTGAACATTTCATTGTTATTTATAGAATAATTAATAAATATAAAATTAAATATAATAAATTTTTTGACCGTTATTGGATAATATACGGTTCCAATTTTGCACTGGCATTTGTCCAAATTATTGACAATTTCACAAATTCAAAAGGTCCCGTAAATCTAAACATATAGCACAAACTTTGATGTTGTTGAAACGATTAAATGTTAGAGCACAATTATATACAATTCTATTTTAATTAACCATGTATGAATGATAAAGCTAATTTTCAGACGCGCCCCTTCTTAAATTACACATAGATTTAATAGAAATTTATTCCAACCGTGTATGATATGCCGTATATAATTGACATTTTTGTACAGTTATTAATGTGACATTTTGTAATGAACTACACGTTACCAATGAATATTAAATTACTATTTTTTTTTTTTAAAAACATCCTCCCAACTCCCAAGTCTCAAACGACTAACGTGATTAAGTCAATTCAATGCATCGATCAAGTTGGCATATTACTTAATTAACAGCTATATGCCTATATGAATGAATAAGAATTTTAATAAACTAAACACGTCACGTTATTTGTGTATTCGGAGGACAATTTCAAGCACCTTCTGACTTTCTAAACATCTGAATTAATTAGTGAACGGTTGTGGTGTCCATGTCTTCTGACGTAATTAACTTAATTCGTTGACGTTGTCACTTTCTTATTTCTAGATTTTATTGGGGTCATATTGGTACACATCCTATTTTATGAAAAACACTTTTCAATATATTTTCTTGAACAATGCATATATTATGTAATATCAATGTTTTGCTCACAGACAAAAACGACTCATGTAGATCACAACTCCATCATCACACACATCGATCCCGAGTTCTTTCAAGGCACCACTGGAAGCATCACTTGAAAGGAGATAGAACGATTGATTGGCACTTCGCCGGCTATAAGCAAATGAATGCATTTGCTTATAAGTTAGTTTTGCATTTTCAATATTCAAATAGTCGATGTGAAACGCTCGACATGTTCTCTATATTATAATGTGCTTGGAGACCCAATTTTACATTTTTTTAAACCTTTTTACTATATTTTTAGAATTTATCAAAACAGTGTTTTTCAGATTTTTTTTTTTTTTTAGATTATTTTTACCATATAAAAAAACTGTTTTGAAAATTGTAAAAGAATAGTAAACGATTTTCAAAAAATGTAAAATTTGATCTCCATGCACATTCTAATAGGGAGAACATGTTGACCATTTTAGATTAACTATTTTAATTTTAAAAATACAAAAATGATATATAAGCATATACCATCATATATTTATATGAGCAGCCAACCTCTATATAGATAGAGCATTTTAGATCGACTATTTTTTTAGGGCCACAGGAGATTTTTTTTCTCTCTCATCTATATTAATTTTTAAATAAAAATAAAATCGCTGCTTTCAGATGGTCTAGAATTTCTAGATCATGTAATTAGTTTTTCTAAAAGATAAAAATTTGTTCTCCAATGGAGATATATAGCAGTGCGGGTCAACTGTAATTTAAAATTTGAAATGAAGATATGAAGCAATATTATGGATCCTTTCCTAATATGTATATTATCATAGCCTTATTCAATTACTAATTACAGCTTGTTTTTGTCTTCTTCCAACGACTAGCGTGATCAAGTCAATTCAATGAATCGAATAGGCATTTTAATTAACAGCTCTGGATGAGAATGAATCTTAATTATCTCACGTTATTTGTTTAATGGTGAAATAATTTCAATGCATCGATCGTGTTGGCATTTTCAAGCACCTTCTAACTGTGGTGCATGTCAATTTCTTCTGAGGTAACTACCTTGAAGTGGTCTCTTTCTTTTTCTTCTATTAACAGATTTCTCATTTTTAACATCAAGCGTCTGTAGACTTGGTGATACACATTAAAAAAATAGGCAAAAGAAAATACCAAAATCTTATTAATTAATCATTATAATTTTAGAATTAATTTTGCGAATCTAAAACTACGAACGTCTTATAGTAGATTTTCTATTTCAACTGAGATCCATATTGAAGTACTTTCACGATTCCATTCGCTCCACATTTTTTCTCCTCTTGATATTCTATGTATAAATACTTATTTAATATGTTTGGTATAAATATTTGCAATATTTGATATTAATACGTTTAGGCACCAACCAGCGTCATATGTAAGAAAAATAAGTTTTGATAGAATATGTTAGATAAAACCACTGGACACGGAAATTATTGACTATTGCATGGCGTGGTACAATTTTTTTATGATATTAATACGTTCAGGCATTAATCAACACAATATATAAAAAAAAAGAATAATTTGAGAGGAATATTAAACAAAAACACTTGACATATGAACTATTTACTCTAGCATGACAATGTATATGTAATTAGAATATTTGATATTAATACATTCAGGCATTGGCAATATTTCCGAATGTGGTCAGGTCTAAGGTAGTTAGAATTGATGTCCAATTTTCGAAGGTGGTCCCGGTTCAAGGTAATAATAGTTCGAGGGACTTCTGAGGAATTTTGTTAGAGAGACTATTATCTCAGGTTCCTAAGTTTTACCAGAAAATGAAATGAATTGAGTAAATTTATAAGCTTTTGAAATTTAGAAATGTAAATATGATATTATGAATTTTAGATGAGTGAATACGTCACTTTTTCAAAACATACCTGTCTAATGATGGACCATTTGCCATAATGAAAATAGGTAAAACTGCCCTATATATGCTAAACGTTCTCATTGGTGAAATAAAAATTATACTTAGCCCCTCACTGAACTGTTTTAATAAACTCACTTTCCCATTTGTACCTGTATGCAAAAAATACGAGAGAGAAAAATAATTTATGAATAGGCGCAACACTTTATTAATTTTTTTTTTTTTTCTAAAATAAGCACCACGTTCTACCGAATATGCTGAAAATTAACTAATCACTTTGCCAACTATTTATAAAATAACTAATGCAGTTTTTATACTGGTCAAAACTGATTCGCACATACTGTAATAAATTTTAATTAATTCTCAACAGGAACAAGTGATCAGTCGGATACATATCGCAAACTCAATTAGAAAAATAACAGCGCGGAACGGACTGATAACATTTCATCATGATCTCGTGCTACCGAATACTTGAAATCATTAAAAATATCTTTGAAAAAAATATATGTAACAGTATTCTTCAAATAATTGGAGTAACTTTTGGAAGAAATTTGAAATAATTGATATATCACGGTGTTTATTCAAACCCGACCTAGCACGATCAATTCTCATCTCTTTTTAAAACCAAACAAATCGGCCTATATATTATATATTGGCATCTGATCTCCAATCGTGAAGTCGACAATAGTTTACTTTTGTTAAATTTGTATGCTATTAATGCGCAAAGTAAAACAAACAAATACATATATACAAAAGACGTGCTGGTATGCTTCATGCTTATCTTAGCACTGCATTGATCGAAGGCCGATTATGTTATTAAAAAAAATTAATAAATACAGAAAAAATCGAGGTTCTGTCTGTTAGATAAACCCAAGGGACAAATCCTTTGATATTTGGAATGGAAGCTAGCTGTCAATTAATTCTACATCCCAAACTGTTTTCTGACCTAAAACTAGTAAGGAAAAAATTTTAGTTTGTCCGTGCTCCAGAAGGAGGTACACGAAGGTAAGGGAGGGAGCGGGGGAAAACTGATTAGGATTGTTATTGTTTGATATGAACTTAATAAATATAATAGTGGAAGAGAGAACAGTGTATGATAGAAATTTACATATCATACCAATATTCTCTTACTCTCTTACAAATTATAAATTACAACATCTCAATTTATTGGCTACAGTTCCCTTTAGATAACTTAGAACATAAATATCGTTAAATATGACACAAATACTAAGTGCATGAATTGCACAACCAAACATGACTATAGAAAACATAAATTTAAATTATCTAGAAAATCCAAATACATTGACCCTAACCATTTCACTAATTAATTAAGTTTACTATTTTCAACAAGGATTGTTTAGTTGCTCCAGGATGGTAAAACTCGGTTGTGAACGGACGGGAGGCAAAAGGAGAGGAGGTGAAATCTTCATATATCTTGAGGAAAATTTTAACGATTTTTTCACCTTTGATTTCCGGTGTAGAGGAGATAAAATTGATGCCTTCTCTCCTCTTCTGTCTTCTCTTATTTTTTAATGAGCTATTTCTGGAGCACGTCCTTAGAGACAGACCTAAAAATCTCGGTCTCATTAATTTAGGGCTGGAGTTTTGAAAGTATCATTCATTTTATTTGTGCAGGAATATAGAATTAATCTTTTTACCATACTGAGCTAACTTTTGACATCGATCCATTTTCTAGACATGGGATCGAACTTTTTCTGTTGAATTTTAGAGAACAGAGAAAATATTTCCATTCAATCAACTATGATTTTACAAGTTCTAGCTCTATATATACTACCTGGCTCGATCAGCTAGACGTTTATTGTACCATTGATACTTGTTCCTATTTTCGGTAATTTATGGTACTGATGTACAACCTACTTTATCCTAGTTTTAAAAAAATAACAGATTGATCCTATTTCTTGATTTGTTCCTAGTTGGCTGATGAATGAAGTACGACTGAGATCAACTCTTTCATTATTCCTTATTTTTAACATTCTCAAAATCATTTTCAGCTGAAATTTTTATGTTCACATCATATATATGTTAAGAAAATGTACGTGGATGGTTTTGAAAGTTCCATCGATCCTAGATATTTTTTGAAATTTCACACTTTTTATCTAACATTAATTCTGATTAAATAAAAATATCTTGGATGTCAAAAGCTAGACCGGATCCTAGCCAGGCGCGATCAAGCTGCAGCGAAGCAGACAAATTAAAACAGCTGGCATTTCATACTTAAACCAATTCAAAATAATAATCTAATCACTATTCTTGACTTAGGGAAAATTCGAATTATTCTTATTGGAGACCATTATCAATCACCGAATAGCCAACTAACATTAACATTTCAAGCTGATGAGCTACAACAATTTACAGTCCATGCATTGTACTTTGAGGGCAGCGGCTGTTAATTTGAGCTCTCTTATCTTGGTATAAAAGATGATATGTATAAACCTCATACAAAAGCTTGAGCAGTCTCCTAATTTTTTGATAAAAAAAATTATAAATGGTTGGATGCACACAATTAGTGGGAACATGGTTATGCTCCTCAGGACAAAAGGAAACAAACCATACAAAAAAACTAAGTAGTGTTGCGTTCCTTCATGAAAGGTCAAATAAATTCACTGAATTGAGTTCATTAAAATGTTTATTGAAATATTGTTCATAACGTAACTTTACATAGCATACAAATAGATTTATATACACAGTACAAGTCTTAAAAAAAGTCATTACTCTTTAAGAAGTTAGTCTAAAAAGGAAAAAATAATATTCACTTTATGACCTGAAAGTAGAATAAACGGTAAAAGTGCATCTTATTAATATTCACATTTTGTATCTCCAACACAACGGTGTACGTTTAGTACAATTCTTATACAAATTTAGCAGGTCAATGCAAACTAAGAATGATGCAAAATGAAAATGATTTCAGCACCAAGCTGACATTTCATGAATTAATTAAATTTATTCTTGCCAACTAGACTAAGCATCAGTTTTCTTTCCGGCCTTCTTGCCTATATAATGAGACCAATTGTGCTTAGGATAGTCATCTATCCAAAAAATATTCTCTTACACTGCTGCATATTTTACAAGAAAGAGTGAGAGAGAGAAATGGCTGAGGTGGTTGCAAAAATTGTGCTGGGCAAGCTTGCCAATATCATCGAGAAAAAAATTGAGCTCTTGGGTGGGGTTGGGAATAATGTCAAACAGGTGCAGCGTGAGCTCACCAGAATCAAGTGCTTCCTGAAAGACGCAGACTCCAAACTCAAAGGAGATGAGAGGGCACAGAATTGGCTGAATGAGCTCCGCGATGTGGCCTATCGCATCGAGGATGAAACCGACACATTCTTGCTAGAAGTTGAAGTTCACCGCCAAAAAGATCCCAGCTTTTTGCAAAAACTCAAGAAGCTGTGCCACAAGCCCGTGGAGGTGCCGATCCTCTACAAGCTTGGCAAAGAGCTCGAAGACATACAAAAGGTACTCGAAGAGATCTTTAAGAGCAGGGTTCACTATGGAATCACTGACCTGCAAGAAAAGAGCAAGGGAGAGGAAGATAAAATGTCTATTCGGAGAGCTACTTATCCAGAAGTAGATGAAACGGAAGTCATAGGCCTGCAGACTGACATAAACAATATTATGAAGATGTTGCGCCCAGAGGAAGTACCTAGGCGGGCCGTCATAACCATCGTGGGTACCGGTGGTCTAGGAAAGACAACCCTCGCACATATGGTATACAAAAGGTAAGAACATATTTTCATTTTTCAACTATGTTTTAATGTGATAAATAGTTGCAATAATGACAAAATTAATAAGTGTTAGTCTAAGTTGCTATGTACAACACAAGGAAACTGGTGCTATTGTTATAAATTACAATTTTTAAGGTTTAATGTTTGATCCAAACAACAACAACAACAAAAACAACAATAAAAATTATTCTTATTATTGTTACTATTATTGATAATAGTAATAATAAAAAAAAAAATCATATCATCCTTTAAACGTGGCTACAAAAATTTGATGTTGAGTGCTCCTCGTTGTCTATGCAGCCATAACTATATTTTTCGAAAAACATAATAGAAATCAATCTAACAGTATATCTTGTTTGCTTTTCTAATTAGTGCGAAGGCAAATTTCGATTGTCATATGATGTTGTCAATCTCTCAGCAGTTCAGTCTAACAAATCTCTTGAGAAAGATGCTGCACAAGTTCAAATGTTCTGTAACTGAGAACCAAGATGTGGAAGATTTAATCAGCGAGCTAAGAACTTTTCTAAGTAGCAAAAGATATCTTATTGTTCTGGATGATGTCTGGAGTGTTGATTTGTGGAAGCAAATGGTAAATGCCTTACCTGATAAAAAAAATGGGAGTCGTGTGTTGATAACTAGCAGACATATCGATGTTGCTGAGTCAGCTGACCCTAAAATGAAACCTTATAAGCTCAATTTTTTAAATGATGAAGAAAGCCTAGATCTCCTCCTCAAAAAGGCTCTCCTTGATAAACTTGATGAAGAATGCACCACTGATCTCCTTGATATTGCAGACCAACTATCAAAGAAATGTAAGGGGCTACCTCTGGCTCTACTGGTTGTAGGTGGTATCCTTTCAACAAAAGAGCAGTCCATCCATGCATGGAAAACGGTGTTGCAAACACTGGATTGGCACACAAAAGGCAGGGATTGCATGCAAGTCTTAGCATTGAGCTATGAGGATATGCCTTATTATCTCAAGGCATGCTTCCTATATCTTGCTTGTTTTCCTGAAGACTATGAGATCTCCGTAAAACGTTTGATCAGAATGTGGGTTGCGGAGGGGTTCATTCCATGCGAAGGGAGGATAACAATGGAGCAAATGGCTGAGGATTGCATTCAGGAACTGTTTCAAAGGTTATATTTTTAATTTATTTTTTCCCTTAAATATTTTATCAGACATGGATCCAATAGTATTGCATATTATTTTTGTCGCAAATTAACTACTTCATATAACACAGTTCAGATATACATGATATATATTCCAATATTGTTTTAAATAAAGTAGAATAACTACAGGTCTTGCATAAAAGAGTTTCAAAAAACAAACAAAAAGATCGAGTGAAATGAATTAATTTCAGACGAACAAAAATATGCTACAAGGCCCTATTTGTACTCTCGATCTTTACTGCAGATCAATCCTTTTCCAGAAAAATATAATAAGTTCTTTAACCTGTTATCAAAGTAGTATGAACCTTTTTTATGATTTCTTCTCTAATAAATAGCTTCTTCTACCAAGTGTTCCCAATTTGTTTAAAGTAGAGTGAACTCAAGTTTCTTCCAAATTAGGCTGTTCACATCCGTTGGAAAATAAACAAATAGATAAGATTTGATATTGAAACACGTCTCTAGTAATAAAATTGAAATTTTGATGTTTAGGATATTGGAGTGGCAAATTATAATTTTTCCTGAAGGAATAGGATTTTTAAAAATACAGATTGAATTTTTAATATTATTCCACATTTCCAAACCAACTTAT